>JBBPDH010000037.1:9830006-9849248 GCA_037974565.1 Clupeocharax schoutedeni
GGAGCAGAGCTGCTATTAAAATCGCAGACGATCATCTTAATTTAATCGTGGCAGCCAAAATCGTGATCGTGATTAAATTTCGATTAATTGTGCAGCCCTAATATGTATTGTGAATATGGAAGTGAAACCTGCAACTCAGCATTTAATTTTACATTCCAAACCTTACTGTGAGATTTCAGAATGACAGTTCTCACATTTTAATCACAGCTGCGATCTCCTGTCTGATCAGTAAGAGATTTAGATCGTTAGACTGTACTAAATGAAGCATGACTGGTTTAGGACCTAACTGAACACACATACACACCTTAAACCGAGTCTGGATTCTAATTCTTTCTATCAGAGTCTGCGTTCCTCTTTTCACTGATCGCATTCTGTCTCTGAGTCGCCATTAAACTGAGCTAACAAATCTGGATTCCTGAACAACTCTGTGCCCATATGCCTTTTGTGAAGAACCATCAGGTATAATTCGCAGGATTTATCTTGGCAGTTTGTGGGGCTGTGTAGTACACTACATGGAAATCCTGAATTAAGCTCACGGCAGAAGCAGCTCAAGCAGAAAAACATCGGTCATATTAGCATTGTGAGTCATGTGATGGCTCATTGATCTTATAACACAAAGTCCAAAAATAGACCATAAATATTTTATTTAAACCTATCCCAACAGCTTTGAACCAATTACTTGTACAGAGCTTGAAAGAGCCCAATGTTTTAAAGGTCATTTGAAGCCATTACTGTACTAGCAGTAAATTTCACCAGTCAGAAGGCTGATTTTAGTCTTTAGAGGTTACTTCTCAGTATGCAAATACATGCGCGACTTCATGAGAAATATGCTAATCAGAGAGCAGGTAAAGACTGGAGGGTGGGGGTTAACTAAGATACTTATACTGCCTGCATATGCTGGTAAGGAGATGTTCGTGTACTCAAAAAAAAACAATTAGTACATTTTTTAACATATTAATAGGCATGCTGTCTGATGCCTGAGATGTTGTTTCATGGTAGTTTTTGGGCCAAAACACATTTCAAAGTACATGCAGAACAGAAGGTTACCTACAGAATGGCATAATAGTCCTTAAAGAACTTTTTACATAACCAATATTTTGGGGCAGCTGGTAGCCTAGTGGTTAGGGCATTCGCCCTGCGACCACAAAGTCCAGGTTCGATTCTTAAGACCGCTAGGCACCTCTGAGGTACCCTGAGCAAGGTACCGCCCCCACACACTGCTCCCCGGGCGCTGTGTTTCTATCTGTCCCCTGCTTCACTTGGTGAATGGGTTAAATGCAGAGGAAGTATTTCGTGCTGTTCACACTGTGTGCTGTGGTGTGTTCACGTATGACAAATGGTCACTTTCACTTTCATTTTACACAATATTTCTATTACAACCATTGCAAACATCCAGGTTAGAACATTTCTCTGCAATATATATATATTTTAAAAATATATGTATTTATATATCTCAAGACTTGCCAACAGTTATGAAAAGTGTTATGAAAGTGTTATGAAAGTGATTGGGTGGAATTCCCCACTGATTCCCACAAACTTGTGGTTTAAGACAGTATGATTTACTGTCAACTATTAACTGAACATAACTTCACCATGTACTTGAACCTTTTAGACTAAAGCTTCTGTGTCTTCAGGAATATATGTGCGGAACTAGAATAGCTATATATATATTTAGGAGACAGTAAGTCATACTGTGCCCTAAAACACTTCTGATCTACCTTGAAAAGCTGGATGTAGTTTGAGTGAGTTTTGAAGATGGATCGACAAGTGTTTGTTAGCAACATCAAAATCTAAATGATGAAGCAGCAAAAACTGGACTCTAAACGTGTCTAGACTAGGGCTGCACAATATAAGGCAAATTTATCGCCATCGCGATATCAACATGTGTAATATCCATATCGCGAAAGACTGACTGAACTGCAATAAATGGTGTTTTTACAAAACTCTTCACCCAGAGCCACAGAGAAGAGGGCAGCTGTTATAGATTGTTCGTTTTGCTATTTTTTCTGGCTAAGAACTAGCTATAATTTAAATTATGTTTACATTTATTTAAGAATTAAAAAAAAACATTTTTTTCATTTTTTATTCACCAATGGTTCAACTGTTTTATGGGAGGCATTACATGCTCTGTTTAAGTAAATTCTTTAAAAAAAAACACGTTGGAATGGAAATATTGCATTTCATTTTTTTCTGTATAGACTAGTCAGCGTCTGGAGTCTCTGTTAGCAGCGAATCCAAAGCAGAAAAACATTAACCCTATAAAGGCTTATTTTTTACTTACTTATCGCATGCGATATCGCCATCGCAACACTCAACATCATCCGCACATGTTTTCCTAATATCGTGCAGCCCTAGTCTTAACTGATACCATTAAAAGAGAAAATAGAAACAAAATAATGCTTGATTGGTTTTTGGTGCCCAAGTACTTTTTAAAGTGCTCTGAAACGGATTTTAACAACATGTTTAACAGCTGTTCTATGGAAACTAGTCACTTCTCCCAGAGAGTGTGGACGTTGATCTGATACATGAAATAACAAGGGCCCTCTTTCTCTCTATGAGAAACCACAGATGTGTGTTTGTTTTACACAACATTCACAATAGCAGAGTTTTGAAAGTATAAAAGCATTGGAATGTGAAAGCCCATTTTGCTTAAAGGAGCAGAATCTCCTTGAAATAAAAGTTCGACTTCAGAAGTGTCACACTGCTGCACTAGAGCTGCATTTTTAGCAGCTGCAACGATGTACAAAAAGTACAGTGAAGTGCACTGGAGCCGTCTAAAGGTTTTCTTTAGAGGAACACATGAAAAAAAAAACTTTTATATGCCATAGAGTGGTTTGGACGTTGCTGTCGAAGTCACAGAGAGTTTGACAGTGGGATAAGATGCAGTTTCGTCTTTCTAAAGGTTTCAGTTCCATAAAGTTCTCTCACGAAACAGAGAACTCCTCTTCCAAACACTGCCACAGACTGTGGGGAGGAATATTTGACTGAAAACACCATAAGAAGCACTGGAACTTCTGATTGTATGCCAATAATAGTATTTTTTTAAAAAAACATTTTGATAGCAGAAACATTGCAAATGTAACCAAATTGCTTGTATGTACCAAAGTATCACATATATGTAACTGGTGTATATGTAAAAAGTAATGTACTTTACCACTTTAGCTCATCTTTAAATAGAAGCTTCCTTGGAATTGTTGGTAGTACAAACAAAAAAAAAAAAGGATTTCAATAGTGCTGCAAAATACATAAGCTATAATACATTAATCCATGTGTAAGATAAGACTAGATCATTTTATTAGACCCCCAAGTGGGAAATTTGCATTGTTAATGCAGAAAGTAGAGGTAAGAAAAACAAAACAAGAGAGTAATAGCTATACAACACAACAAGATAATGTAATAGAGCTGCCACTATACTTTATACTATATACTATATTATAGTGACAACTCTACAGTAAATACATACAAAAATCAAATTATCTTTAATATAAAGCATTTATTCATGACAAATTTTCTTTAGAAATCTAAATAAATAAAATGTAATACATAAACAAATAAATAACCCCCCCCAAAAAAGATCGGCAATACGAGTGAGGCTAAAAATCAGGCCAAAAATCATCCGTTTCCGATCACTGCCCCATTTTTGATGGTAAATGCCATAAAAACAACAGGAACATTAAAGTACAGCTGTGTAGAAAGAAATGCACACACATTTCAGTGTCTGTGAATATGAATGGGCTGAACAATATAAAAGTAAATAAACAATAAATACAGCAATATTTAAAAGACAAAACAATCAAACTTACCCAGATACACTATTCCCAAATGGAGCTACTCATCAGTCTATATATTAGAAGGATGCACTTAGAGGGGGAATCGGGATTCCGGTTAAACACCATATGGAAGTTTTATTGCCAGATATTGTGATTGCAATGCAACAAATTATTCACTTATATTTTAATTTGCACTTCTGAGGTATTAGTATTGGCAAGGCAGGTTTCTACAGGCCTCGTCCACACGGACGTTCGAAATGAACGCGCTTTGAACGCCATAGGCGTTTTTGTGGCGTTTGTTACCTGTACACTGTAGTCAGTGTATTTACATGTGGGGGCAGTAATTACTCTATCCAGAGTGACATCTTGCTTTAAAGTTCTGCATTGAAAACATGGATCTCTATTCTTTCTTAAAACATTCTTGTTTTAAAAATCCTTCAGATTTTCCTTCTGAAAATGTGGCTTTTCGCAGTTGCCGTACAGAATCACGGGACATATTCGGTCCTCCAGAACGTCAACCGAACGCCATGGAAACGCCAGAGCGTCATTTTCCTTTGTCAGGATTTTAACACCAAAAAACGTTGCATGCAGCGTTTATTTGACGCCGTCCGAACGCGCAGCCAGCCGAGCGCCGGTGCTGAACGCCCGTGTGGACCCTTTGAATTGCTTCAATGAGCAGAAAAACGGGCGGCATTCAATAGGCGCTCACCTGGCGTCACGAACACCAGAAAAATGCCTGGTTCAGTGTCTCCGTGTGAACGAGGCCTAACAGGGAATTAAAGATATATGATGGAAACATGGGTGAAGGAGCAGCTGTGGTTAAAAGTGGGGAAAGATAGTTAGGAGTGTTACTGAAAGGGCAGAAGAGAGAGTTGGCAAATAGCCTTCTACCTCCCCAACTGTGTACAGTATGTATGAACTGTGTATATTCTCTCTCTCTCCCTCTCTGTGAAAGTGTGTTTACACACAAGTGTTCTGCAAAGCAGACCCCCGATGGATGCCAAATGAGGGACTACAGTGTGCTAATGAGGACCACAGCAGAGCTGCTAAGGCCACAAACTGTCTACAGGGCTCACTGACCCCTCCAGTGTCCACCCACCTCAGCACTTTCTCTTCACTGCTGATGTGCTTACTAATGTACAGACCATCACACAACTGATAAGGATTTGTTTAGGTAGTAGGTACATACAGCTAGTAGTTTGGTTATTAAAAGTGTGTTTTGGTACAATCAAAACTACGGCTTGACCAGTAAATTCACAAATGGATTGTCATTTAGGCTAAAATCTAACAATTACACTCGACCGCCAAAATTTGCAGAGGTTATGTTCTAAGAGGACCCACGAATTGTAAAAAAAAAAAAAAAAAGGGAAAAAAAAGCAAATGTGTGTATGTGATTGGCAGCAGCCAATCAGCAGTAAGGAGAAATGATTGATGCTTTTGTAAATAGCTGCTTTGTGTTCTTTCAACAGTACTAAAAATATGTAAATGTAGCTGAATTTACATTATTTTTTTCTTAATAATTTAGCACTAAAATGCATGAAAAAATTGCCATGAAAAAAGCAAAAAAAAACATGGAGGACATCTGTGGTTTCTGCGAATTTGTGGGAGGTTCCACAAACAATGATTAGTTCAGTTCTAAGAAAAACACTGAATGACGGAGTCCGCAAACTCTGAACCACGACTTTGTGAGGTTACACTGTATTTGTTTGACCCAATTGATTGACCAATCTACTGTTGTTAATAGGGTAATCAAATGATTCTGCCCTCTTGCATTTTCTCTTACAATACTATATCATCCTCAGCCACCATGCAAAGTACTGCCTGTGCACTGTGAAGCCGTATGGCCCGGAAGGTTCCCCTGCTCCAGGCCCGTCTGAAGTTTGCCAGTGACCAATGAATGATCCAGAGGAGGCATGGGAGCAAGTCATGTGGTCAAGTGAGACCAAAATAGAACTTTTTGGTCTAAACTTCACTCATCGTGTTTGAATGAAAAAGAAGGAGGAGTTGCATCCAAAGGACACCATCCCTATTCTGAAGCATGGAGATGGAAACATCATGCTTTGGGGGCTTTTCTGCGAAGGTGACAGGACGACTGCACAGTATTAAGGAGAATGGGGCCATGTAGTGTGAGATTTTGAGCAACAACCTCCTTCCCTCAGTCAGAGCACTGAAGATGGTCATAGCTGGGTCCAACATGACAACGACCTGAAGCACACAGCCAGAAAAACCAAGGAGTGGCTCCGTAAGAAGCATATCAAGGTTCTAGAGTGGCCTAGCTAGTCTCCAAACCTAAATCCAATCAAATATCATTGGAGGAGCTGAAATTCTGTGTTGCTCAGTGCCAGCCCCGGAACCTGACAGATCTAGTGGAGATGTGTGAGGAGGAGTCGCCAAAATCCCTGTTGCAGTGCAAACCTGGTCAAGAACTATGGGAAACGTTTGACCTCTGTAATTGCAAACAAAGGCTTCTGTACCAAATATTAACACTGATTTTCTAAGGCGTTCAAATACTTGTGTGCATCAGTTCAAAACAAATAAATTATTTACAAATCATACAATGTGATTGTTTTTACACTCTGCCTCTCACAGTGGGAATGCACCTGTTTTGTCAGATCCCTCTGTTTAATCCAGAACGGCCAACCAAGGTGCACTAACATTAGCAGAGTGTTACAATAACATTACAAATGCCTTTGGGACAGAAATTAGCATTATTTGTTGGGTTGTTTCTAGGCTTTGACATTAGGACCTTCCTAGAAAGTGCTAATAGTTCAAGTTCTTCTAAACTGTTTTGACCAAAGGCACCCAGCAGCATTATCAGTTAGAGAAGTTTGCGTTGTGGGTTGACGTGACGGACACATTCATTTTGCTCTGCTATAAAAAGACATCAGTTCAATACAGAACACGCCTTTCATCTTTCAAAAATGGAATCATTCCTTATTTCATAGAACGGCTTGCAAGCCTACGTGGGGCGCAAAGCAGATTACTTCCAAAAGTGTGTGTGTGGGGGGGTCGTCGTTTTGTTCTTTTAACATTACAAAGGTGAATCTGCAAAGGAAAGTTAGAGTTAGTGTTACAAGACTGGCTGTTGTGTGAGCAGAACCTGCAACTGTCAGATAGACAACCACAGAGAAAGAGAGACAGTGAGAGGGCGACACAAATGCTACAGTCTACAAGGACAGAGGAGCAGCAGGATTATGAAGGCAATGCCAATCTGATGGCCTCATGTAGATGCAGCTGGAATTTTCTCTTATATAACAGCTTGGTCTCTAATCTCTCAGGAAAGCTGTGCAGCAATTATTCTTTACTCACTGTATCTGCGGTTATGGATGGATTACCACCATCAGTGACACATATCAGAAATGATTTAATACCACGGCAGCAGCTCTTCCACACTCACACGCTGATTTGGTTGAGGTAAAATCTTGTCCGGGGGGATTACGGAGGGAACCGAGTATAACAAGGGCAGATATGAACATGGGCAAACAACGAGGGGGTGGAAAGGCCAGGACAACACACTTGCCTATTAACTCCACTTTCAGTGGGAAACATGATGTGTGCTGGCATATTATTTTTAATATTAAATACATACACAGATGCAAAACCAACCTAAAGGCTGCTGAACCCAGCTGTGCTGCAATGGCTATGGGCTACGGCTATGTGAGATATCAGCAAGTTCCAAAAATTTATACTCTTATTTCAGCCTTTTCCTACAGTATTCCTGACATTCCTGCATTAAGAAGCCATTCAGATCTTCTCCGTGATGATGATTCTTAACATCACGCAATCTTCATCATACACTCAAATCCTACCCATCAAGTATCTTAATGTTTTACAGATATAGGCCTGAGTTTTTCACTGCTAAAAGCTGCAAAACCTCATAAAAGCTGCAAAATCTGAGCTCAAATGGTTAAATCATGAATGTACATCATGTGGACTCCATTGACTTTGCATTGTTCCTGTTCAGCCAATCAATGAAAGTGGTCAACTGTGAAATGTGAGCGGTTTAATAAACAATCATTCTTAAGAACTGCTGAAAAAGAAGGGAATTCCTAGCATTTGCCATTTTCCTCGCCTTCATCTGCAGGTGAAACAGTTCTGACACACTGACCCAAATATCTGGAGCTGAGAGCTTCTCCTGTCACCTGCAGGCTCGTCTTCCAGTCAACATTGAACCACAACAGGCTCCTCTGGCCAGGCTGAGAGACTGAAGACTGAAGATGAAACTGAACTAAAACAGAAAACGTGTTGGGAGCAGATAATCCCATCTAAGCGCTGGTTTATGAATTATGTAAACACATGAGTTTAAACGACGATACGGCTGGCTTTCTTCAAAGCAAACAGCGATTGCTTCCCACCCATTATCACTTTAAATAAAAAAACAGAACACATCCATTAGAAATGCATTCAGTGATGGTCACTGATGGATTGTGTGCAGTATAGAAGTGTGAGGTTTGGGACGACTGGAACTATGTTGGTAAACCTGTGCTATTTTACCCAACATCCTGTCTGCAGCAGTGCAACATCCTTTCTTACCTCCAGCATCGGAGAGGCGCCTTTTTCTGGCAGAGTACATCCCAGCAGTTCGGCCAGAAACTTTGCCATAAAGTGTGTGTGGTGTGTGTTTCCGCTGGCAGGCTGTTCGGCTGGTGGGTCCGCTCTGAGGGACAGGTGGTCCTCCCTCGGTTCCGCTGGAGTTCTGCAGTCCCTGTTTTCTCCCAGTGAGCTCAGCACCATCCCCCTGCCCATCCACCCCTCCAGGAGAAAACACAGCAAACAGATGCACACAGCAACGAAACGCGCTTCTGAGGGAGTGTCTGCACGGCTGCCTCACAAACTGCTCTGCCACACACACCCTTTCTCTCTCTCAACTCAGCACCGAAACACTGGTTGAATGAAGCTGCGTGCCGGTGTGAGCGGAAGGGGGCGGGGCTAAAGCAACTGAATGGGTTGCAAGGATGTACTTTTTTGCACTTTGGTGTCAACTGCAGTAGGTTTACAGTCCTAAAAAAAACATCTCTTTCAGATTCACACACACACACACACACACACACACACATTTTTTCATGATCCAACACAAAGTGAATCTCAAAGACAGACCTAATGTCTTTTCCAAACAAGTATATTACCCAGTTTTTGTTAGGATGACCAGAGATGCATTTGACCACATTGTGTAAATACATGTGGCTAAAATCTGACCAAAAAAAAGCTAGTTCATGTTGTTTTGCTCTGGCGCCCATACGATCTCAGTAACACCACCAGACAGAAGTGAGCAGAAGTACAGATCTTTACTGTTGGATTGAGAAGATTCGTTTGTTAATTTGACTTTACATAAGGCTCTCTGATCAGCTTGGTGGTACAGCAGATAGCACTGTCGTCTCACAGTAAGAAGGTCCTGAGTTTGATTAGCAGATGATTGTAATTTGTGTGTGGAGTTTACTCATTCTCCCTGTGTCCATGTGGGTTTCCGTCGGGTGCTCCGGTTTCCTCCCACAGTACAAAGACATGTATGTCAGATAGACAGGAGATATAAAACTGCTCCTAGGTGTGGCTCTATGCATGTAAATGTTTTTGTCTGGGTCTCTGCCCTGCGCAGTGCTGGACTGGCCATCAGGCAGACTCGGCATTTACCTGATGGGCCATTGGTAAATTTGGGGCGGCCATGTGAAATTGGGCCAGTGCGTCTCTCTCTCCCCGAAACAACATTAAGACAGGCTGTGGTGTGTAATTCGTCAGCAGTTAGTAGCTTCAATGTAGAGTAACTGATGGCTTAGCTCACTACATTTTCTATGTAGCTTGCCCAACACTGGGTTTTGGAAATATGTCATATATGATCAAAATGACAATAAAACCTATTTGACTTGCCTAAAGTCTGCTGGGATTGGTTCAATCCATAGTTAAGAATAATCATTAATAATGGATGTGTGGTAATCTCTGACTGTCTACATTTTACAAACTTAACAGATTATTATTCCTTCTCTATTCGGTAGTTTCGTGTCTCATGTTCAGTATTGTGGAGACTCTCTTGGAAGCCTGGAAGTGTCTGCAAAATATTCATACATTCATCCAGTTGTATGTGAACCATGTAATGTCTGTACCATTATGAATTGAAAATGTTCAGATTCAAACCCCAGAAGGCTACAGCACTGTGCAGTTCGGTCGTCCCAAGTCGAAAAACTCCTCTTATACAATTCATGAAGGCACTGATAATATTTCCATTCAATTTGAATGTAAGCTGTTTTGTGACATAAATCTACATGTGAATAAAACTACTTCAAAAAAATTAGGTGCCATAGGAGACAACGATCAAACCATATTCCTGTTTCGAAAAGGGCCTTATTGACAAATTGTCTCCCGCTATGTTGTTTATAATGATGTCTCACATGCAGTTATGGTTCATGGTTCATTGTTTATTCAAACAAAATAAATGAATCTGCAAGTAGCAGCCTCATTTTCTGTCTTCATTTTGAACCATTAAGGAAAATCACCAGCTCTTAGATTTTTCATTCAACGCCAGCTGGCTTTACTGTGAGGACATTATTATTCATATTCATATGGATGTGCTTTCTAGAGCATGTTTTATTTTCGGCTTGTTTTTTTTTTTTTTTTTTGCTTGTTTGTTTTTTTTTTTTTACATTCAGCAATGCGGCTTGAGGTCACACCATTGTAACTTCTTATCATTTCTGCTCTCATTTTGCACTTTTAATAATGCATTAGGGTCGTGATTGAACATCACAGAGCTGCTTCAGGCTGGTGGTTAAAACCAAATGTGTGTCTGTGAGCTCAGGGGTGTTTTAAGGGGGCAGCTTTGGGTGTGTGGGCATGCATAATACATTCAGAGTGCCTGGGCAAGGGGTACTAACAACCTCTCGCTGGCACAAAATTACTATGCCCTCTTTCATGTTTAAACTCCAAATCAAATGAAAATATTTAATGTTCCCAAATGTTCACAGGCCCTTTACTATTAATGCTGTACTTCCGCTGCTTCCCGAAAAAGCTTAGTGACAAATGTGGAGCTATTTTGGCCCCTGAGCCAAAATCGGGCACTGCAGTTTGTGTGGTCCTGATGAAATGGTTTGTTATCCTTTGTAACCTTTTGGTTTACTGGAATGATTGTCTATGTGAGCAAGAGAATTGTGCCAACCGGTCATACAATATATAAACAACATGCCTGTATTGGTGTATGTGTATATTACATTTTTTAAAATCATAATTACACATTTTTTCTTTAAGAGCAGCCACAGTTGTCCGCATTTCCGCACCCATATCATAGAAACACGACAGTCAAATTTATGCATACAAGGATTTTAAGCTTCAATTTTCACGTGATGTAAAGCAAAACAACACATTACATTACGATTCAAATGTGTTAATCACGATTAATTGAATGATTTTCTGTTAGGCGCAAAATTCAGTAACGAAGTCAAAATTTGTGCACTTGTATTTTTAAAGTACTGCTATATGAACAAAAATGCAAGAATATTTGGTTTCCAAACACTTTGAACAAATAAGGAGGCTTTTAACAGTAGTGTTCCCTTTAAGACAGTTACAAATCTCTGTAAATCTCAACTTTAATGTAATCGAATCAAATATAAAACCAAAGCAAGTTGTTACTGCAGGGCATTCGCATTTTATCTAGTTTGTTATAAAAAAAAAAACAAGGAACTCTCAGAGTCCAGAACATGGGCACCGGATCCAGTATAGATTTATCTACAGCCGAGGTGTAGAGCTTATTATTTGCCAATTTCTTATCATTATCAGGATTATAAACTGACTGTATGAACTGAATAAACATTTTAAACATATTTTAAATATATTAAATATGTAAATATATTATTCTCTGATTATGCATATTATTTGTCTTCGGTAGAGAGTAGCGAGTTTCCCTGTTAAAGTGAGGTGAAGCAGTCGAGCACAGAAAAATGAACTTTTAAAATGAGAGTCGTTTTTAAAAATTGTGTTAACATGCGATAAAATAAATGTCTGTGTTAATTAAATATGGCATTAGCACGATAATAATGTATTAATTTATATTAATTTATATTTATATGTACATTCAGCCTAACAGAAGCTTTACACAAAATATATATGATTTGTTACAGTCTGGGCTGCTATATGAATGAGGCCAGTAAGAACATGTGTACACAGGTTTTTGTTTATCAGTCTTAAAGACACCCCTAGTGAGAATTAAGCAGTTTCTTAATTAAGCAGAGTCTTAAAGACACATTAACAAAACCACAAATTTATCCAAGAGATTGAAAATTGTCATGAAAAAAATGATTAAAAAAAAAAAAAAACTTGTGAAAACTGAGCATCAGGGGGAATATGCACTTGGGCTCTTTAACAGATGTTAGGAATGTTTTTTTTGCTGTTCTATAACTGTACCATTTCGGGGATATGAGGCATTTGAACCTCAGTGAAAAAATGTTTATGATAGAAACATATGGAGACTGATCTTATCTGGTGTCAAAGGATTGCTTTGGAATGAAATTCTGAATTCACGCAAACACCTTATCGCCAGTGTCAAGTGCCTCCTGTGTGGGTCCGATGACCTTTCCGGATCAGAATCATATAACTGCACACATTCTCCATAAGGACAGAGATGGTCTGATGGCATAATCTCTCGGGTTATAGCTTTAGGGATTACCCTTTCATTCTCTGCTTTCTAGTAAAAGGCATGGAACCATATGGAATTCGCCAAATCGGTCCGCTATTTCTTTCGAGACTTGGAAAATGTCTGCTTGCTGTCAACATATAAGCTTTGGCTGTAAATATGAATACACTGTAACTGATGTAAATATGGGTAAATGACCAGCATCAACATTACACAACAATGTCCAGAAAAAATATCCCATATGCATATACTTGCTCTAAACTGAAGTGCAGCGTATATGGCATTTCAGGGAAGCGGGATCGGATGGCATATTGTCTCTTTGTTCAGCAAATACCACAGGCAGGCATAAAAGTAATTGAAATATTATCAATACCCCCCACTCAGAGTATTCTGCAAGGCTATTTCAGTTTATTCAGGGCCCTTTCTGTGAGTGTTGTGAGGGACACAGCCCTAAGTAATACATTTCAAGAGCCGCTGCGGTAAAGAGACATTGAACAAATGCCTGACTGCTGAATAGAATGTGTCCTTGGCACGCTGAACTGAGTCTGTCTGCAGGGTCTTGAGTGGGAGAGGCATAGACTGTATTTTCGGTGGAGTCAGGCATCTGTACCCATGTTTTCAAGAAATCAATTCACTCTTTTGTTTCATAGCAGTCACTCGTCGTAGCCTATGTTGCTGTCAAGGTAAGTGAGCAAAAAATAAAAGTTGCACGGTTGTTCCCTCACAAGAAAGGTGTTCGATCAGCAAAGACTTGTTTGGTGTTAGAATTGATTTTGTTTTTCACTGGAGCTTCAAGTCTAATGTACCTAACAAGTTAGGTTAGGCGACCTTTTAGCGTCTTGTTGACTGCATGCCCAAACCATACACGTAAACCATGTCACGCTGTTGAATAGTCTGGAATAGACATGATCATGTGGTTTCAGACCCTGTATGTTACACATACATAAATGATAAAAATGGATAAAAGCTCCAGAGTGTCCAAAGGTTGGACTTATCATTGTGAAAGAGACCATTTGTCATACATGAACACACCACAGCACACAGTGTAAACAGCACGAAATTCAACCTCTGCATTTAACCCATTCACCAAGTGAAGCAGGGGGCAGCCAGGAACACAGCGCCCGGGGAGCAGTGTGTGGTACCTTGCTTAGGGTACCTCAGCTGTGCCTAGCGGTCTTGGGAATCAAACCCAAACTTTCTGGTCGCAGGGCGAATGCCCTAACCACTAGGTCACCAGCTGCCCCACAACTTGATCACAAGTTGACATTTACGCCATTTAGCAGACACTTTTATCCAAAGTGACTTCCATTCTCAAATACCAAGGACAGTCTCTCTGGAGCAACTTGGGTTTAGGGGTCTTGCTCAGGAACCCAGTGCTGAAGGTAGGATTTGAACCCATGACCTCTTGGTGCAGAGGCAAGTGTCCTACCCACTAGGCTCCCACCACCAATGTCCTGTGGTGTCACAGCCATCCGAGCATGAATGGCCGCTCTTTCCCCATCCCTCATGTTAGCCAGAGCCATCTGAGTAAAATTGACAGTTTGTGTTTTCCTCGTGTGAAAAGGAGCAGCAGTGCTTGTCTTGGAGGAAAAACATGCCCGACGTGTGACTGGAGAGACCTAGCTAGCTAGTAAGTCTACTACAATCACCAAAATTAGGCCACACTTTAAAACGACAAAGCCAAATCTTTGTCTCTGCCATTTAGACCAAGCTCAGTCACAATAAAGGCAGCTTCTTTAATATGATGTCTGAAAACACTTTTTCTCACAGACACTTCTAGTTCTACATACTGATCCATTTTTGAATATGCCCTTATGCTGAACATCTGCTTATAATTCACCTGAATTGAACTCTTAATGCTTTACATGCAAACTCCGCCCAGTAGACACTTGCTCATGAATTGCTGAGTTGTTCCTTCCTACTAAAGTAGTCTCTCTAAAGTAGTCACTATTCTCCTTAGGCAAATAAAATGGAGTTCGTGAAACACAACACATACACTTTGCTATTTTTCAGTGTGAGTGGAAAATTACACAGACATCTTAAGTAAATATCAGGGTGTGTCTACCCTGTCCCTTTATTAAATCTTTTCATTCATTTTTGGAAAGTTGCTATCAGATTTTCAGTAAAAAACCAAAGGGATGCTTTTCATGCTCTTTGTAACCTTCACAGTTTAGTTTTTGGGTCTTACAATCCAAATAATGGCAGTTGTAGCTTTACATACACCTTCCTCCACATCTTAGATGTCCAGTTTCGCTGTTCTTGTGTACATTCTTTTCCCTCTTCTTCACAAAAGCTTCACATCATTTCAGACTAACACAGTAAAAGGATGGACAGAAACATCTGAAGCAACAGTGAAGCTTGATTTTTTCCCTCTATCTAAAAGATGAAAGCTTTCAGTGCTGTACATCTAATGGGGATGACTCGTTTTCTCTTAACTTTCAATGCTTTTTGAGCTCCAGCCAGCTTTAGAAACTCCTTTCACTGATTTTAATTTCTTTCACTTATTTGCTTACTTATGTAATTGGATGACCGTCTTCTCAAATATCTCTCCGTTAGCCATTTTAGGTGCACTTATAAAAGGAATGTGTGAGGCGTTGGTTTGTGCTAATAAGGTGGAAGTGACAGTGGAGTCAACAGATTTTGGGCACATACATTTTCAAAGCTCCACAAAAATTTCACATCATTGTGTCAAAACAAAAAAGGAAGAAAAAAGTGTGGACATTTTTCACTGCTGTTATTGTTATCTACATTGTCTACTAAAAGGATGATATGAAATTATTGCGGAGCTGTGAAAATGTAGGTATATTTGAGCTCACCCTTATAAACTACAGCAGACAGGAGATGAATACATGGACATAAGAGAGAAAGGAGCAGGAGACAAACTGGAGCATCTTCACTTATTTGTCTACCTGCATGGGTAGCGGTGGTCTCGCCAAGGGACCGCCAGGAGACCGGCCCTACAGAGACAGGTGTGAGACAGCTTTTCATGTGCAGGTGGCCTGCTGCTCCACCGGCTGCCACTCTCTAATTACACACACACACTCCTGAAACACGCAACACATTAAGCTTTATTACAGGCAGAAAGCCTGGAACGAATCTCTGGATTACCAAATGCCAGAGAAGAAACAGTTGGCGGAATATTCTGGATGGATGGCACCATCATCATTTGGCTTTCCGGGATTTCAGTAAAGAGGCTTTGAGACAAAGTTCCATGTCATGCCCTGAAGATGTTCCATATGGTTTCACAGCAGTGAGGTGCTCGGTAACTGAATTTTATGGCATCGCACTGCAACCCCTGCTGGTAAGAGAGGAAAAAAGGGGAGGATAAAGCAACAGAGGATTTATAAGGGTGTATAATGGTGGAGGCTAGTCAAATGTGAGATTGGAGATATAAACCCGACCATTCCTCTCTCTCACTGCCTCCCTGCTGAGATGTTTAAAGCGATGTTTCAGCCAAAAATCAAATGTATGCAGTTTTCTTCTTATCCTGATCAGATGTGTTCGGAATCTGAACTTTGCTACTTTAGTTCTGAGCTGGGACCACAACATTATCAAGTCTCAAGCAATACAAGCTTAGAACTACCAATTAGCAATTAGCGAACTGCATGAACAAATCATCACACAAATCAAATGACATCCAGCTGTCAAAGATAAACACAGACTTGCTTATATGGTTTATAAATGCATCACACACAGTCATCTACAAAAATTCTAAATGTACACACAAACCCCTCTCATGTTTTTAGTTATACAATAGTTAAAACAATAGCTTGTGTGTCATAGTGTGAGCAGGGTCAGAAACCACATAAGTAAATCTGTTTGAAATTAATTGTTCTACACAGTTTGAGGTAATGTAATCTCACGTAGCCAGACCTTCAGACTGACGGCTGAAGGTCTGGAATTCATAGCAGCTTTCTTTGGACAAGGCCCGCCCATAAAGCCGTTTGACCGACATGTCAAACAACCAATCACAGTTCGTTTCGTTCAGCGTCACGTTTCGGGGCGTGGAAATGTCCCCACAACAACAGACCGGCGATAAAATTCAACCAATCAGATGACGACTTCGAGATTCCTGAAGTGTTTCCAGTTAAGTGTACCATATGCATCAGACGTTTAGCCAACGTTCCGTGGGCGTGTTGTCTGAGGCTGAGACTAGAAGTAATGCTAACTATGCAATGCTAGGCATGTGAGCTACAAACTTTATATTACTTGTTAGCTGCATTAGCCTGGTTGCTCCAGAGCAAACATAAAGAAACCCAGAGATCAGACATCAAACATCTTTATAAACAGAATATCATATTGATAGTAGTGGTGGGCATAGATTATTTTTTAAATCTAGATTAATCTCACTGTAATCTTGGAATTAATCTAGATGAATCTAGATTAAAATCTAGATTAAAATGGCTCATTTTTTAATTCTGCTGAAGGCATTCAGAATTTGTGTGCTGCCCAAATAATGACTAAAAGTATGTTTTTTAGAACGGGTTTCTCAGCTCCTACAGTAAACTAATTCCGCATTGCACAAGGTGAACCCAAGCCACCCTAAATATATAGTCATTCTATTTTTAAATTATATATCCAAACATTTCATACAAGATATCACTGAGCGCAGATACGCACTTTACAGATAGAAATAAGACTATGAATTGAAATAAAAAATAATAAGTCTCACTATCATGATTGAATTGAAATGTACTTTTACAATGATGTACTGGCTGTTGAAGCTGTTGTAGGTAGCAGGCGGGCATTAGGACCCAGGCGAAGCTACACGGTGCTGCTTGTTAGTGTGTAGCAACCGGAGCCTGTTCAGTAATATTTCTCTGGTAGCACGGTTTGTACTTAGTTCAACAAAACAATACTATGAGTGTCCATAACTGTTCACTGCTTAACTTTACTTGTTTCCTGAATTAAAAGGAAATGTTTGGTGAAAGGTTGTCAGCCCTCTATACAGGCTAATTCCTTCCTACAACCCTGGAGGCTAGGCCCCCCTTGGCTTTCTGTCCTAGTGACATCCCTGTTTCACAGTTGGCATACACAGTCGTTCTTGCCCCCTACAGTGCAATACAGCTAGGTGTACATCAGCACTAAAATATCAAGGTGAAAGTCATCATAGCTTACCCGATATGAGTCTCATGTTAACGCAGCACATTAACGCCGATAACGACCCACCACTTCTTGATAGCAATGTAAGCTCTAATTAAGTGCCCCCTCTCAGACTACAACAAAAATACCTCGACTGACTCTTAACTGTACCTACTCTATTAGCCATACCCATAGCCAGCTGTTCAACAGTGATCCAGTCTGCACACCAAGGCCTTCTATTGTCAGTTTTCCCAATAGAGACTCTCTTTCGCTCTCTCCGGGTTGACCAGAGCAGTATGAGTTGTGGTTCCTCCTGAGGTTTCTTCCTCCAGCTGGATTATGGATTCTGTAAAGCTGCTTTGTGACAACACTGGTTGTAAAAAGCATTCTATAAATAAATTTAAATTGAATATAAAACTAAAGGACGAAGCACCGTAACACAATAACCCATTTCATCAACCTAACGTTTTTGATCAAGTATTTTTGGTTAAAGGGTAAAATTGTATAAATTTGACATTTTGTCTATCACTGTCACTCTGTTACTCAAACAGTGCCACCCGCTCTTTCTCCCCTCTCCAGATTTCCGAGGCAGCCATGCTGCATGCCAAAGAGGCGTTCAATCAGGGTCATAAAGTAGCAAGACCCTGAGAAACGAGGCCGCACTGCAGCGCTTTCTGATTTATCCTCCCAGCAGCTAACAGAGCGAGGCCCAGCCCATTAGTAAATGAGCCCTAACTCATACTGACAGTCGTCTTCTCCCCTCTCTCTCTCTCTCTCTCTCTCTCTTTCTCTCTCACACACACATTCTCCACTCTGTGGTTCCTTTGAGCAGCCCGTCCCCACATGGGCCAATCCAGATGGGTTCTTTCATGGCCGAATCTATTTCTAGGTTACTCTGGCTGGCTGTTTCAGAGGGCAGGTGGCTGAGGAGGATGCAGCGTGTCCTCTCAGTGTGGGTGGTGAAGTGGGGTAATTGAAGTGTAGTGGGTGCCATGGCGGATGCTGATTCATTCCCATTTGGGCCTTTTTATCTCTGATTTTTCAGTTGCCAGAGGCAATGCCCACCAAGTTGATTCTTTTTTATGTAAAGGATACTTCTGGTTCTAAAATCTGATTGGCCGAGCTACAATACACCAAAAATATCATGGGCTGCATCCCAGTATTAATGCACCAAGCTATTAAAACAGTCCTGTGCAAAAGTCTTAGGAGAAAATGATGTGCAAAGTCTTTTTCAGGGCAGTAAGAACAGATTTAAAAAAAAACTAAAAACAATTGAATGACACAAACATTGATATGTAAACAATAAACAAGATGTAGGACAAACGATAATTGATATGTAAACAATAAACAATACTTAGGATAAACAATAATTAATATGTAAACAAACAATAATGCTTAGCATAAACAATTATCAATATTTAAACAATAAACAATACTTAGGATGAACAATAATCAATTTGTAAACATTCAGTTATACTAAGGATAAACAATAAGCAATATTTAAACAATACTCAGGATAAACAATAATCAATACATATACAATTAACAATGCTTCCACAACAAAGTACAGTCCATTATCATTACACTAAGCAACAACAGTCAGAGATTATTGCATAAGTAACATAGCACAGCCTGTCAGAGTCAGCCTTAAAACACTGTACTGTTGGTCAGATCTTTAACACTGTCATGACCGCTTCGCCTTCTCACGTACAGCGCTCCCGTTCCCCGGAGTATTAGTCTCGTCCGCTCGTGTCCCGATTCCTTTCCTCTTTCCCTTCT
>JBBPDH010000037.1:9909011-9930788 GCA_037974565.1 Clupeocharax schoutedeni
TAGGTCTTGTTTAATAGTGTTCTTACATAAGCATAAGCCCTAATAATACTAATAGTAATATTAACAACAGTAGTGGTGTAATAAATAATAATTTAAAAAAATTCTATCTATCTATCTCTCTATCTCTCTATCTATCTATCTATGCGGATACGCACCAGCGGGGTGGCGGTGGTCGTGTGTTGGGGGGGTGGGCGGGTTGTGAGTGGGTCTTTATTCATAATTTTAGGTTTTATGCACTTAAAATTTTCGAATGCAAAAATCGCATTGCAATATTTATCAGAAAAACCGCAATTAGGTTATTTCTCAAAATCGTGCAGCCCTACTGCAGATGATATATTATCTTTTCAGTTAAAAAAATAAATAAACAAAACATTTATTTTCAACATTTTGCATGCAACCTTCCATAACTGCCCTGATGTTGTTTCTCACCAGGGGTCTTTACCAGCTTGGGAAAAGTATTTGGTCATCTTGTGAAATGTGAAAGTAAGGTGTTTGAATGGATATAAAACAGCCCATTCCTAAATTCATGACTTCACAGTGTATGCAGTCTATGTACATAATACAAAATATATCATTTTATAGTAAACAGAGTGTTTACTTTGAGATGGCGAGTGCTGTGATTTCTGCCGGTTGAGCGTTGTCCTTGCGGTCGAAGGCGGTGTGCATGGTGAGTTTGCTCCGGAACACCAGCTGTCTCTCCCATCTGTAGCCTGTTCAGAGGAGACAACAGCAACACAGCGCTTAGAACTGCCAGCCGCTCAGACCCACAACTCTGTGAGGTGACCAGCAGAAAATCTGCAGTTATCTCTATGAAGGAATCTTCCAACTAACGAAGGCATCTGAAACAGTTGTGTTTGTGTGTAATTTGTTCGTATAAAATTAATTTCTTTGTTGTTCACTAGTCAGTGTGTCGCCTGATTCATATCATGGAAATGTTTACGACTCCAGGCAAATTAAACTTATTTGTATTTCATGTATAATTGACTGTTATTCGTTAATTTTTCCTCCAGCAGTGTTTTACTGAAGCTCTAACCAGACCAACTCAATCAGCTGTGTTTAAATTAGAACTTTGTAAAAAAAAATAAAACTGGGAACAGAACTGTTATGGAAAAAAGTGTTTTCCCATTTAGAATGCTACAATAATCTATTAGAATGTATGCCCACTTGTAATTTTCTTATTTGTTTTCCCACAAATTCAGATTTCCATTGATTTTTATTAATCTGTAGTCACATGTGACCAAAATACTTCAGTTAAAAACATTCTCTAGAACAATTATGAGAACTTTAAATTTGGTCCTGCAACCTCCATTACATTTACATTTACAGCATTTATCAGACGCTTTTATCCAAAGCGACTTCCATTCCCTAACTGTTGGGGACAATCCCTCCCTGGAGCAACTTGGGGTTAAGGGTCTTGTCAGGGACCCAGTGGTGGTGCTGAAGGTACATTTGCTTGGAACCCCCGCCCCCAATCTTAGATCATTGTGTAGATTAGAATCATTATCAGTTATCTAAAGTTGTCATGCAGTACCTGCTCTTAGCCTGTTGTAGGGTCGGGCTTCCATGGTGCTGGGCTGCAGTGGCTGTGGGGCAGATCCGTGTGGGGGTGCAGAGTGTGGTGGGTGCGGGTTGCCATGTTGTCCTGGGCCAACCCTGCCTTGACCCTCAGAGTAATTCACAAACACAAAGCCATCCTTTTCATCGATGCTGAGTGTGTCTGACCAGCGGCGGGAGTCATCGGAGCTGCTGTCCACCGACCACGAGGCTCCAGCGCGGGGCTTTGGCCTGTGGACCGCGCTGCCAGGCTGGCTGCTGGAGCCTTGGGGTTTGGGCTCTTGACTCAAGCTGGTCTCCTCACCCTCCGACTCGCTGCTGTCATCATCTGGAGCTTCGCGCCCATCTTTAAGATGATAGCAAAGGAAGCAATTGAGAAGAACATACACACTGTTATTAATAAACAAAAAGTCACATATCTTTCACCCTGAAGCCTGATTTTTTTTTTTACTGTACTTTTCTAAATAAAAGTCACACACATTAGAAACCGCATTATCTATTCTTATCTTATTGCTTGTTAGTTACATTAAGATCAGATAAAATACATCTTTATTACTCCCAAAATGTATCTACACTTTGAACAGATGTATGCATTTATGTAAATAGTGGATATAGTATGTATATAAGTTCAGGTTTAGGTTTATCTTCGCTAATCTTAACTTAATGGTTTCAGCCTACAAAACTACAGGAGGAAACTGACATAAGTACTGGCTGTATGAAGAAAAATGTATTAATTTTTACCGAATTATCATCAGCAAAATCGTAAGTTAAGACTTATATTTAAAAAAGGCTCAATTTGTGACCGAGACATTGGAAGATGGTTACCGATTTTTTCCTCTCCACAGCAGTCTGGTACATCTGGAGGCTCCACTGGCTCTGGTGCAGGGGTTTCTGGGACTTGTAGGAATTCCATTCTCCAGAACTACAAGACAAACTTGTTCACCAAGAGCTGCCACATTACATCCTACTGAAGGAAATTTAAAAATGTTGTAAGGTCGTATAGAATATTGTGGTTACCCTGACAACGCCGTCTGAGTGTCCCGTCACGATGACGTTCTGGGTGTCCCATTCATTCATCTCGGACACACAGCAGCAGAGGATCTGCTGGCTGCGGCCTGTGAACGTGTTGGCACTGGCTATGGGGTTACCATTAATGCTCCACACGTGGATATACGTGCCAGCACTGGACACTATGTCTCCCTGCAAAAAAAGAATACAATCATATATAGTATAAATACAGAGAATAAAATACATTAAATAAAAAAAAAGCCTTAAGGCTATGAACATTTACAATAACATTGTGGTGTACTCTCTTTCCATTTGAATTATAACTACAGCTATGTTTTGAATTCCTTAGGAAAGAGGTCTTGAGAGGGATCTAATGAACGGTTAATGGTCACAGTTTTTAGCTGAGATAAGAAATGAATTAAGAGAAATAATTGAGATCTTGTTGAATTCCATAATTTGCAAGGAGTGACTCTAAACGACCGAATAAATGTTAGGCCCTTACGAACAATACTGGTCTATAAAAAATATGCACACACACACACCCACCGTTCCACCACTACAAAGAAACACCCTGTCCAGTGTTGTGTAGGTCTCCAAATATTACACAGGCCTCTGCTAAAACAACTCTGACACATTGAGGCATGAACTCCAAAAAACCCTTGAAAATATGCTGTGATATCTGGCACAAGACACAGGCAGATGCTTTAAATTCTGTAAGTTGTGAGGTGGGACCTCCATGGAGTCGAGCAGTTTGTCTGGCACATCTCACAGCTTTAGATCTTGGGAATTCGGAAACCAAGTGAACACTCTGAATTTTCCTCAAATCATTCCTAAACAATTTTCATATTATACACCCAACAGCTTTCACACTTTAATCATTTCTGTCTCACTAGCCGGGGTCACATTTCAGTATCTGATTTAGTTTGGAGGCCAACAAGAATGGCATGTTTTGTTTAATTGCTCTGGCTGTCGGTACACATCAGTACACATATATTTTCCTGAAATCATGCAACAGACCTAGGAACTACCAATCAAAGAAACTAGACCTTTCTCTGATAACAGTCCTGACATATTGTAACAGATGCTCCCCCCCCACAAACTACAGGGGACAGTCTCCCTTGAGCACATTGGGGTTAAGGGTCTTGCTCAGTGGTGGTTTGTTGAAGGCAGGTATCGAACCCCACTAGCTCTTGGACCAGAGGCAACTCCCCACTAGGCACCACCATTGCTAGCCAATTCCATCTGAAAGAATAACTTACAGTGAGCTCATTGATGCAGAGTGCAGAGACGGGAGCGCGGTGGCCCCTCAGCTGCGTGACGAAGGACAGCTTGTTCAGGTCCCAGATGATGCAGGTACGGTCACGAGAGCCACTCACAACAATGTGGTACGCTGAAGATGCTGTCAAGCACGTTACTGCATCAGTGTGGCCTAGCAGAGCCTATAAACAGGACACAAGAAAGCTTATAATACAGAGAATACAAGGAATACTGTACTGCACATGTCTTCTGGTCTAAATGGCCAAAAAAAAAAAATCACAAATCACAAATTCAGGTCGCCCAGTAAAAATGTAATGTTATGTGATTTAAATAAGAATAGTAACAATAATGCGAAGTTCATTATTTTACCTGTTTGAGTGTGAGGGTTTTGGCCTTTTCTTTAGAAGTACTCGTCTCCCACACACAGATAGCGGTGCTGGTGCCTCCCGTAATCACCAGTTTAGGGTTAGGACAGATAGCACACAATATCTGACCCCATTCGGACAAGCATTCATACACAATCACAGCCTGCAAGAAGAGACATGTCTCAAGTTATACAACACAAGACACACAGATTACAAAGTCAACAACAGCATAAACTATTCATAGTATGAGTCATCCGCAAAAAGAGACTACATATGAACACTAGGGGGCACTGTTAGCCACAGAGTGCTGAGCAGCCTCTCAGCTTCACTGACAGCCTGCTGAAACTGCTCAACACAAGGGATATTGTCTGGGGATGCCTTGGAAAGTAGGTCTCCTTGAAATACTTAAGAAACAACAGTACAGCATAACTCTGCTTAAAAGATAAAGCTATGGCAATCACCTAAAAGTGTTGCCCAATGCATAACAGCTATTTTCTATTATCTTACAAACATGTACTGTACTATATTTGAAGTCAATGAAAAATGTGATACACAGAAACACACACGCACACACACACACACACACACACACACACATACACACACACACACACACATACACACACACACACACACATACACACACACACACACACACACACACATACAAACATACACACACACACACACACACACACACACACACACACACACACACACACACAGACAGAAGACCTCAAATATCAGCTGAATGCTCTATTAATGCACTCAGTTTAAAACCATTTGATGATTATGCAAAACACCTTAATCTTTGTGTTGCTTGGCAACCATAGCCTACGGTTAATGAACTGCATTGCTTGGAGGAAGATTGAAATATAATTATATATTTGATTCTAAATATCAATTATAACTACAAACAAATCCTTTTACTTATTGGACAATGGTATGTTTAGTCACTGTATGCAAGGTTGTGTCTTAAAGCTTGCCCAGGTTAAGTGCATAACAGCAACTTTTACCTGGAGTAAAAATCACTGTCCCACACAGCCTTTCATGGCCTGTTGCTTTATTTCACAAATACTGTGTAATGGATGTTGAGTTTTTGAGGTGCCCAGAATACTGCAGTGTAGATGCTGACCTTGTCAGATTCGTAGTTGGCCAGCCTGCAGCTGAGGTCTGCATACCCCCAGGCAAAGGTCTTATTCCAGGCAGGAGGCACAAGCACTTTGTTCTGCTCCACGGCCAGAATGCCCTTATCAGTGCACACGATCTGACCCACCGGCTCCTTCAGCTCTGCAAGACACACACAAACGCACACAAACACGCACAAACACACCATGTTAAAATGCTGCTTTTAGGACCGGGTTGTACTGTCCTATTTTTAATGTCAGTGCCATTCTGATATTCTGTAGTCTTGAATAAGGGTGGGCAGAAACAACAAGCACAAACTACGACTTTCTGACTAAAGTTTAAACGGCCGCTTACAAAACAGTTATGCGGCATTTTCTTAAGTAATAACATTTCGGAAATATAACCCAGGTTTACATTTACAGCATTTATCAGACGCTTTTATCCAAAGCAACTTCCATTCCCTACCTACAGGGGGCAGTCTCCCTGGAGCAACTCGGGGTTAAGGGTCTTGCTCAGGGACCCAGTGGTGGTATACTGAAGGTAGGATTCGATCCCATGACCTCTTGGACTAGAGGCAAGTATCCTACTCACTCCACCACCACCACCCCATTAACTTCTAGGTTTTTGGGATGAACTCTTTCTTTATCAATATAAGCACACAGATTAAGCCTTGGGAGTTAAACCAAAAACAGTGTGACCTGTTTTTTTTTTTTTTTTTGATGATTCAGCTAGGCCCCGGCCACCCCAGAGTACCTTTAACAGGAGTGAGAGACGGCCGCAGGTTGTCCAGATGGTGGAAGAAGATTTTGTCAGCAGTGGAATTGACGGAGGCTGGCATGCCGGGAATTTCTCCATTCAACTTACTGCGCACTCGCTTTGGGGGGTGAGGCTTCTTAAACAGCTGCAAGAAAATCCACACAGGCAGAGGTTGGTGAAGGTGTACCAGTACCAGATACTATTTTCCCAATAAAACATGTGCAGATGAAGTTAACTGTGATATGTGGCTTTTAAGTGTGTTCAATACAGAGCTGGTCTTGCTGAACAGCTGAAAATTAGTTCCAACTCTCCTTGGCTCAGCTACATAACACTATACAATTTGTTGCTTTGCTGTATATGTTTACCTAGTTTTTTACCCTTAGGATGTGGCTGAAACATTAGCTCTGCAACTAACAGCCAACAGCCCAGTTAGTAGGCTATGGTCGCAAATGTAAAGGTAGCTAGCATCAGGTGTGTGTGTGTGTGTGTGTGTGTGAGAGAGAGAGAGAGAATGGTGTCTGACACATTAACTAGAATATTGTACTTCTTTGTTATTTGGACAACCGTGCTGCTGTCATGTGTGTTATAGCGCGCAATATCTGCCTTTTTCCTTCAAATGAGAATCGGTCAGATCAGAATCGTCAAATTTGAGGAGTCTTACAGCAGCGGGGCATAGGCACTTGTTTCAGCTTCTTGGTTATCAAGGAAATGTCCCGAAACTCACTCCGCGTCTCTCCTCCTCATTATCATTTAAAGCTACAGACACAGAAACAGCACATCCTAGGGAAATCTCATTGTGGGACTGGCTCGAAGTGGATGTAATTCTGCACTAAGGCTGAATTTCGGAATGAGACTTCAGAAACAGTATTAAGGGACCTTTAAGACCTATACAAAAGCATTTAAAAATCAGCACGTCATGCGACCTTTACATTTGTAAGGAATATCTGATTATGCTAATGGGACACTGTGGGCAGGTGGACTAATAATGCAAAGGTCTATCCTGTACCAAAGACAAAGGATGTCCAGGAAAACTAGGCTAGAGCAACAGCTCTGGGAAAATGATGCTGCCGAAGCATTCATGATGCACAAGCAGTCACAATGGGCATATTCTGACAAACACAATGGGCATAATCTGAGGGAGTTGCAGATGTCAAAATAGTGTAAGAACTAAAAATGAGTTAAATTGTGCCTTGTGTTGTCCTGACATAACTATATTCCCCTAACACTCACTACAGCTGAAGGATATGTATGAAATACAATATTGCAATTATATTGCTACATATTGCAACTACAATATGCCCTGCAGCATATTAAAAACACACTGGCAAACCTCTGATAAGATTAAAGACATCTGTAGAAGCTCTGATTTATGATACACTCGCATGAGCCATAAAAAACCTTCCCAGAGTTCTTTTGCATACTGAAGCCTTCTGTGTTTCATACCGATGAGTGATGAATTACACACACACACACACACACACACACACACACACACACACACACACACACACACACACACACACACACACACATACACACCTTTTCACCAACACAACTTTGCATTCCAAACACTCCCAAGACAGATAACCGAACAAAAGTCTAGAATTTGCTTTGTTGCTTTATTGTAGATCAAAATCATTTGATTAAGCACCTGTTTGGGGATCTGGCCGAAGTTGTTGATGAAGCCGATGGTGGCGGTTTCTTTAAGAGGGTCATTGATGTTGTAAATGTCGACCTGGCCTTCATAGAAGAGGTGGTGGAACACATTGACTGCCTCTACTGCTGGAGGGCCTTGCTGTTTGAAGCCGAAGATAAGGTCGATCCATTCGTGAAGGTGGGCGCTGACATAGTCACACTCCAATGCCTGATCATACACAGGAATAAAATACACAACAGATGTTATTTTCAGCCACTTTTAAGAAAATGTGAGTGGTTTAAGCACTGAATGTAGCTACGCTCTGTGAGAAACTGTACCAACTGTGTGACTACATGTATTGATTTCTCTATACAGAAAAACTAAACTAGCTGACTGGTTATTACAGACAACCTAAAGTGCACGTGCAAATGTGCAAACAGGAGCAACAACAAAGTAACAGTGCAGCGAACGAGACATAACATAACAGAGCAATGTAGGGTTGAGGTAGAGAGAAACTGTAAACATTTCTTAACACAGCAGCAAGAATTGAGCGATTAGTGCAAAAAGTAGTCCAGTAATGATTATTGCACAAAGGAGATAAACAGTGAATACCAGAGACCTGAGGTGAATGAGGCCTATAAGCTATACGTGTCACGGGTCTGCCGGCTAAGCCCAAACCCGGAGCTTCCTCAGAGCACGGAACAAGCAGACCAGGGATCCAAGCAGACGTGAAGTTTATTAAAGAAAAACAAGGAATAAACAAAAACAAGGCACAGGGCCGTCAAGGTAACTAGAACGTGGCAAAACAGGATCAGGACACAGGGAACAAGAAGCATAACTGAGGCGATGGACACACGAGGATAAACTAACTGAAACAGACCTAAATACCAAACATAATCAGACATGAACACAAGGGCAGCTGGGAAAGTAAGGACATGTGACACAACAGAAACCATATGACACACAGACACGTGACATCAGAAACAAAACAGACGGGAATGTCAAAATAAAGGCCCTCAGAACATAGAACTGAAACAGAACAAAAAACAGAGCAAAAGGACAATTAACCAAAAGCAGTGGCCCTAACAGGCCACTGATCAAGCCGTGGCAATACGTAGCAAATCGAAGTTCGAAACTTGTAATGTTCACATACATTTTAGTTGGTAGAAAGTTCCAACACAACATATAGTTAACCCTCAATGAACACAATAGGAGAGTTAAAAACCCTGAACTGTCTTCAGCTGCGGCTCCAACTCTGCAGCATTTCCCTTTAACAAACTGGTAACAATCCAAAAGAAAATAAACACAAGCAGCAGAGAGGCTGAAGACTGAAACGGGTCTAAACTTTTGTCATACAGCTTTAAAATATGTACAATCAAGTCTATTCAGGATCACACATAACTACTCAGCTTGGTTTGAGGCAAGTATGTGATGATTAAAATGGCTTGGTTTAAATGACCAAGCTCTGTAACAAAATCCGAGGGGAAAACTGTACAATAATAAATGAGCTGCCAAACTATTTTGGAACTATTATGCATGAATGTCCCAGGATGGTCCTCACCTGTCTATGGACCCTGATGAACTCTCTTGGATCTCCTTTGGCCCAAGAGGGCAGGATCACATCTCCAAGCTTAGTGCCATTCTGTTTACTTCCTGCGTAGCCACAAGAAAAATCCGTGACAGGTTACAGGAACCATTATGTAGGAAGACAAATTTTAGGAATGAACATTCAGACGTTCCTCACCTAAATCGAAATTATTGGAGTTGAGCATGAACTCGGGGAGGTAGAAGAACTCCGGGATGAGCTCCTTGACGTCGGCCATGTTGTGTTTGGAGGCCGAGAGCCAGGCTTCGCGCACGCTGTGGAACATCCGGTCGGCCAGATCAAAGTGCCCCCCCTGCAAGGACAGACGACAGACTTCACTAACAAACGAAAGGCTTCATTCTCTACCAGAGACACGCCCCCCCTCTCCACGAGTATCTGTCAGAGCTTAAAGGCATCCTGAGTTATGGTTGTTTATCTGTCGTAAATAGCAACACTGGGAGAAAAACAAGGTCAAATGTAAATATTTCCAGAGCGAACGCAAGATGCTATTGTTACACAGACAGCTGATCTCAAATCTGTTCCGGAAATTGTGGAGGAAAGCAGAGCCTGGGTAAGGAGAGCAGTTGATAGAAACTTTATTTAGACTACACTGTTAAACTGCAAAGCTGGAAAATAATAGAACTGCAGTATTTAGAAATATAAGCTTGATCTTTAATCCTAGAAAAGCACTAAACCCTGCAGAGTCAGAATATTTTACAGGTTTTTACAATATTTTATATCTTTTACAATGTTTTACATGTAAAAGACATTACATAAAATACATGAAAAATACATGATTATATACATGTATACACACACACTAACTGCAAAAACACACTGCGCTAGTGAAATAGACACGGAATTCATCAATCCTATCACCAGATATCCCATTACCCTCCCCTGAACTCTACATGACAACATTAAAACGAAGAGAAGTAAAGTGGCAAACTTGAAGGAGAGGTAGAAGAAACCAAACTAAAAGCTGAAGCAGAAAAAAGGCGGTTGAAGTAACAAAGGATGTTGAAGTAAAGATGCTGTAATTAACAACAACAATTATTATTCAGGAGAAACCTTCTCACTACAAATGATCTTCAGTCATCTGGCACCTCTCACCTGCAGCCGGAGGAAGATCTGGGTGAACGGCTCCATTCTCACCAAGTAGGAGGCCACAATCATAGCAGAGGAGTAATGAGTTCCGTAATGATATGCCGGGGTCTCGCCTACAAAAAACAGACACCAAAAGAATCATTCAAACAGAGCACGAATCTAAGAAGCACCTGTCTGCCAAACAGATATTCAATTCAATTCAGTTTTATTTTATTTATGTAGCGCTTTTAACAATGGTCATTGTCACAAAGCATCTTTACAAAATAAAATAAATGTGAAATAAATGTGTGTGTGTGTGTGTGTGTGTGTGTGTGTGTGTGTGTGTGAATGAAATGCCTCTGATGAGCTAGCCAAGAGTGACGGCGACAGTGGCAAGGAAAAAAGATATAGATATGGCTCTGTTTCAATACTGTGACATGAACCTTCCTAGATCTTTGATATTCAAGTCAAAATCCTCTTTTTCCTCCATTTAGTGAGAAAAAGTGAAGTTACAAACTCCCTAGATCTCCATTCAAATTCACCTTTTCTATATCATTCAACTATATTTTGAGTCACAGATTACTGTGGTTTGTACCATTTCTACCACTAAGACTATTTAGTTCATAATTTTGTTTATATATTTATTGTTGCACCTACCGTTCGGATCTTCCCAGTCTTTGAATCTCTTTTTGTACTGGATCAGCCTGTCATCAGTTTGCGCCCCCATTGGCTTGGACAGGTTACGGAATGTCTTTGGATTATTCAGATCCAGCTCCTGAGGAAGCATCAAGAGATGATTCAGTTTCACCCACAAGGCTTTTCTAGTTCATACACACGGACAGACAAATTTGCACAGACCAGTTATTTCTTGTAGTATTCTATTACCCAGCATTTGTGGTGCTACAACAGCGCTGCAGTGCTGCAACAATTAATCTCAGAGGACAGACAGAACTGGACTGTACCTCAGAGTCATAGTCTGCAAGAATCCAGGGGAAGACTGGGTACTGCATTAAGTCGTTGTAGGACCTGCCGGCCAGGGTGTTCAGATGCATCAGATACTGGAAGTTGCTGATCTCTCCTCTCTGATAACAGAAAAATGCTCAGTTAGGAAAACAGTCAAGGCACGAATGCCTTATAGCATTTAAAGCTTTGGTGAACACCACTTTCCTCTTATCACAGCTATAGTCAGGGGTTGACACTTGTTTTTGCTCTACTGGTTTTAGCAGATTGTTATAGTTTAGTCCATATGGTGTTACCTGGTAGCTAGAAGCTTCCATTTCTTCGAACTTTAGACACCAAACATGTTTTGACCAACTGACTATGTTAGATTATTTTTTTGGAAATTTTGCTTTTACCTCCCATCGTTGTGTTACGGATTTCTCTCCAACCAAAGTGCTGAGAAGGCCAGATCTAGATAAGAAGATAAAAATTGGAGCGAGTCAGTGAGTCATGCTAAGCCACAGTCCTGAATTATTCAGCACCGTTGCGCTTGAGGGACATACCCTTGCTCTACGCTGGTGTTGGGCCGCTGTCCTGAAACTGATTCTGAACTGTCAGCGAGTGAAGGAACAACGGCAAGGAACCTACAAATAGAACACCCAAGATCCATCAGTCCTGAGAACAGATGACCAGCGTGAGGGAGATTCTTGCAACAACAGCTTTTTTCCACATTTACCTCTGATAGACTTTGTTCCTAACGCCCTTCTGGAAAGCCAAAAGGTAATTTCGCCCATCGCCCGAAAACACCTCCACCGCCATTGGCTATAATATGGAAAGCAATTCAAAGGGAAACATTTAACACCACAGTTAACCATTAACAGTCAGAACTCCAATAGACCGCAGCTTATTGTGACGTGAGCAGGGCTGAAACCACAGATCCACACCTGGAGAAGGTAGCGGCGCTTGTGCACTTCCTTGATGTCCTCATAGGCAAAGATGCTGCAGGTCCTCTTCAACTGACTCTGGCTTTGTCGGGCCCCTCTGGGGATAATGGGCTCGTGCATGCTGGGACAAGCAGAAACACAATTTGACATTACGTTTTATATTGCGGAAACTTTTCTATCCTTTATCATGAACTACTAATAAAAGCATCTAAAATGTTTTCTATAAATACATGCAATATAATGTTTTGTATAAATATCTGCAACAATCTATAGGTCACACTGAAACCTGTGTCTCTTTGCTGTCTGTCTATATATTGTAAATACTGTTTACTGACTGGGTAAAGTAACTAGTACACTGTAAAAGGAAAAGACATACTATACTATACAATAAACTATTGAAATTTCAAGTAAATGGTTTAAAGTAAATGATTTAATAGATAAATGTACATCAGGAAAAGCTGATTACACCAGTAAAGTTTTAAATTTCATAATAAGTAAATGCATAAAAAATATCCTGGATTTTAAATGTGTACCCAGTGCTCCTCTAAAAGAATACCACACAGTTTTGAATCAAGTATAAAACTTCCAAAATACTACTTAGGCTACTACTACTACTACTACTACTACTCCTATATTTTTCCCAGATAAAATCTCAAAAACCAAAAGCAAAAGGTATGCAAAGGTTGGAGTTTTACTTTGCTGGAAGTGTCTCGATGTCCCTGATCTCTCTGGTGACCGTCATGGTGAAGCCGTCGATCACATAGAAATGTTCTTTTCCAAAAAGAAGTAGTCCTTCACTGGTGTCCAGCCCTTGGACCCGAGCGCATCGGTACATGTGCTGAATCTGTAAGCAAATGGCGCATACAGGACATCAAGAAAGGGGCATTCAATGTCAAAAATGGCATTAAAATCAGTTAATATTAAATTTGCTTCAGGTAGGATGTATTTACGTAAATCTCCTAATTTCCATAATGTTACAAGCAAAAACAGGTGGTTTGGGGGGATTTGGTTAAGATGTATATGTGTGGGTGTGCAGCCTTATGTTATGTACAGACCTTCTCTCCTTCCTCCAGCAGGCGGAGCAGGGTGGTGTTGTCGGTCTTCTGTTCCTCGTCTACACCTCCACACTCCAGCAGCTCCTGAAGCTGCTCCTGGCTGTCCTCATCGCCACCATCCGCGGTGGAGCGGGAACGCTTCAGGGGAGCTTTTACAAGACCTGCAGAACCACGCACACACACGCGCACGCGCACACTTATATACGTATATCTCTCTTTCAGATTAACAAACACATCTACATCTATTTAAACCTAAATGATATATAAAGCCACCATTAAATGCATTAACGAAATCACTTAAATTGAAGCAAAATGATTTTGACTCCACTGCTGGCATCCTAGGCTGATCTAAAGATGTAAATATGAATCATGGGTGAAAACAAAATAAACTGACTGGTCAGATTTGATAACATGCATTTGTCTGTAGTCAGATTTCTGCTTCTTTTGTTCGTTCCACAATGCATTCAAGTGCAAGGTACATCTACAAGGCAGGGTGCTTCCTCAGAGTGGCATAGCAGCATTCTTACTAACTAACAAAGTGGACTAACAGAGCAAATGAATAGAACCAAATTCAAAACACAACTTTTTTACAGCAACTGTAGAATTGACACTAAGCACGTTTTGATAAGTAAACAATATATATTATAGAGAACACAAATCTTAAAAGGATACTTCAAACTAATAATGCTAAAGACCACCTAGTTAATCAACATTTGCAATTTAAAGTAATTTGCTACTTTCCTCACCTTTAACCCTTGCAATAGTGTCCTCTCCGTGCTCAGGCTCCTGCTGGGTGGTCTCTCCTTCCGTATTCTGCTGAATGGAGTGCTGGTACATGCCGGGGTTTCCAGACAGTAAGCGCATGTAGTACTCCTTACTGTCGTAACTGATGGCTCTTCGATAGCGCAATGGCTTCTAAGTAACAGTGAGGCAACATTAAGTAACATTAAGCATATATACAAAAAATATGCAAACTAATCTATTAGCTGATTAAATCTAGCAGTTTATCGACTGGTCCCTACGAGCATGGATTCATTTCCTTTTTATTCCTTATTTATCTACTTCTGTCAAATTCTAATCAAGCAAATTTCCATGTTCATCAAGCGAACCACTCTTCACTTTTCTTATGCAAGTTAGCTAATAAAATGACAATAAAAAGTACTTAGAAGAACTTGCAGTTGGGTGACAAGCAAAGAAAACTAGCTGAAGTTGTGAAAATGCACTTCAGAACACGGTATCAGCACTTTACCAGAAACCAGCATGTGGATTCTTCTATGTATACAATACGACATACTGGATCAAAGAGAACACTTGACTGGAGTGCAGGCAATGTATTAATATGCAGCAGCCAGTGGGAAGCACCTGGATATACATAAGTCTTGAATGCTTTTGGCTGAGATAGCACAGACTCATATTTAAAAGAAATGGTAGCCATTCTTTCATGCAATTGCTTGTGTGAGTAGGGTCAAGTCATTGTCGAGTCAGTCTTAAGACAGCTTATACCTGGATTGGTATGCAGCCCGCTGCCCCTAGCAAGGGCACTGGAGGAGGATTCTGACAGAGGGGAAAGTGGGTAAGGACTAAAATAACAGAAGGCACCATAAACACTGGTCTTCAACTTTGAGTTCCCCTATGCTACCATTATGTCATGTGGCAAACATTGCTACAATGAGCAACATTGAGGCCACAAAAGATCCATTCACTGCAGGTTAATAGCCTTTTAGCAGTGGACTCTCACCAGCTTTTGTAATCTTTAGGCCCGGCTATTAAACATAAATCTTGTTTTTGTTGCACTTGGGTTGACAAAGCAGTATTTAACTCTTTGATTAGTGTAGAAACATGTAGGGAAGGATCATGTAGAACATCAGAAAACCGTAAACAACTGAAACTTGGGGTCGATTTAACTAAAGTGAAAATAAAGCAACAGCAAACCATATTGAGGAAATAAAAAAAAAAACACACTACCTGAGAGCTGTTATTGGGCTCAAAGTCAGGCACGTAGGGGTAGTGGATGTAAAACATGTCATTGCGAACCATCTTCTTCCTCATTCGACAGGGTCCCTCCGTCATGTCCAACTGGAACTTATCCAGGTGTGAGCCAATAGGAGGCCCCCAAAGGCCTCTCTCACGCAGTAACTCATACTCGATCCCTGCCCATTCGTCAGTAACATACTTCAGTGAATTCTGCTGCCTCTGTAATAAAAAGGGATAATATCATTAGAGTGGTTAGAATTGGGCACTCTAGTGGTTCAACTGTCTTAGCGTTGGAATCCCCATCAACCAGTTTGAGGCTACCTAGAACTAGCGTCTGTTAGGGGACATAGAATCAGCAGTTAGGTTTCTTCCACACGGACGTCCGAATCTTGGAGAAATAAATGCGTTTTTGTTGTGTTTAGTAGCTGCGCCTAATTGACTTCAGTAAGGTGCTACTCTGGTGTTTGTCTGACGCAAACTCCAGCCAGCAGCCCAATGTGTAGTTTTGTGTTTTCACCTGTGGGGGCAGTAATTATTCTGTTCAAAGTGTTTACATGTGGGTCGTCTTTGTGTATAGTTCTGCACTGAGCTATAGTTGTCAACACTGAAAGGCATGATAGATGGACTCAGGTGATACTGGATTAACAGCATTAACTGTAGAAGCCAGTAGAATTTCAAGAGATACTCACACCAACAAAACGTTTATTTGACGTCACCCGATGTATGGAAAATGCCTGACTCTGATATCTGTGTGGATGAGACTTTAGTGTCTTTTTTCTAGTGTGTTTAAACATTCTGAGTTAGATCCAGTTCAAAAAGATATAGTGGCACTTCATGTAAAAGAATGTTAGGTTTTCACCCTCTTACCACTGACAAGTGGAACTGGACATGACTAAAAATGGGGCAATTATGGTTTATCTCAACTCCTCACAGTCAGAGATGTGGCGTCACTGATCATTTTAACCCAGGCCAAATGGTAAAGTGGATGAAAACATAGCTCTTAACATAACTGAATATTGCGAGGAGGAGAATAATGAAGAGTATTATGTGCAAACATGGCACAAATACTGAAGTTCACTGTGTAAAGGCTTTTAAGTCAATCTCACTGCCTGAGGTCAGGAGAGGCCATGTCATAACCTTGATGAAATCTGAACTGCAAATGCAGTAAATCTCTGACAAAAACCTGTCATTTTTACATTGGCTCCTTTGGATCAGGAAACTTGACCCGAATCCGTGTCTGCCAAATCAATAATACTTCACTCAAATTTCAGGGGTCAGCCTGAGTTGTTGATATCAAAGACAATTAGGTCAAATGTGAAACACACAGCACATGCGAGTGTGTTCTTTTTTTCTGCTGTGTGGGCTACTAACCTCTTGATATTCCTTGTACTGCATGGCCACCAGGTCCCGCACCACTGCAATATGAGTGAACATCCACTGGAATGTTTCCTGAAGAAAACAAGAATTCCACATTTGACTTTGTGCTACCAACAAAATGAGAATATGCAGAAGATCATTATAAAGCCATGCTCAGCAGTCTGAACATTTTCCACAAGGGGGAGCTCTGTGTGCATCACTGAAAAAGAGGACACCCACATCAGCAGGATCCGCTGAACGCACTTACGTTAACAAATTTCAAGGATATGAAGTAAAACAAAATGTTTGCTGCTATAGAGTGTGTGAGTACAATTACTTGTTTATTTGTCAAAATAATACGTGGATTACTCAATTGCTAATATAAATGACTGTGACAATTCTATATCATACATTACTTTTGCCATTTGAAAAAAATAAATAACATTTTAAAATAAATTATAAAAAAACAACAAAACTTCTAAAAGGACATGTTAACACAAAAAGAGCATGTAAGAAGCTACCACATTCTGCACCTGTGCAGAGAGGTTGTTTTTGTTCATTCCACTCTCTTTCTTGCTGCGTCGAGCGCCGGTGAGCTTGGACAAGCCGAAGCCACTGCTGACCCGTGAGAGTTTGGACTGTGTTACTGGGGCGACAGTCTCCCCCCTGCTGATGCACTTCTTCTCATGGGCTAAAAGGGGACGATCAGTAAATACAGGCTTTACACATGTATATAAGGTTGTAAGGCTCTTGTATCAGAATAGGAGAAATTACAACATTTGATACTAATTTGTAAATATCTGAAATTATAAATGTGCATTCCTCAGAATGAAAAATTTTATATTTTGTAAATATAATTCAGTAGACCCAGGAATTACATTCCAAGAGTGCCTATAATTTTGAAAAACTGCAAATTTGTGACGTGTTTTGCTACTTTCAAACCTCCTGCCTCTGAAGCAGCGGTTTTTCACCACCCCACTTCTCTCGCCAGTACCAAAAAACGTATACACATATATTTTATATGAAAGTATAGCCGAATATATGCTAATGCGTTGGTAAATAAAATGACTAAATCATATTTTAATTTGATTTAGCCCTAAGATGCATGAGAAATTATATATCAATAAAAAAATGTGGAAGATATCTGTGGTTTCCGCAAACAATTATTAGTTTAGTTCAAAGAACAAATCCGCGAATGACTGAAGCCACGAACTCTGAACCGTGAATTTGCGGAGTTTTATTGTATTTAAAAATTTTTTAAGTGTATTTGTAGATGAAAGAAATTTGATATTTCATAAGCATAATTCTTTAAATGGCAAATGTGCATTCTCGGTGCGAGTAAAAGCCAGAATAGCAGAATCAGTGAGAAAGACGGTATAGGTCACTGACCCAGGTGGTTCTGCCAGCTCTTGGCAGCTGGCTCTTCGAGCGCAGGCCGCGCAGTGGCAATGTCCACGTGTCCTCGGTCGTTGACGGGCAATGAGACTTTAAAAATGTCCTCCAGCATCTGTCTCTTACTGTGCATCAGCTCTGTCCACACTCGATTTACTGCCTTCAGCAGCAACTGACGACCTAAAGCAATTAAGATAAGCTCAATAGAACAAATTCTTATAGTGGCACATTGCAGCGCAAAAGTTTAGAAACACTAACTCGTAAAAAATAAACATGATTTACAACAAATGCACTAAGTGTGTATATCCCTGCAGAGCAGTGTTTCATGTAGAAAACATATAACTTCCAGTGCCTCTTTTATAGTATACTTATGGTATTTCTGTTATGTTAATGTTAACCTAACTGTGGTTTCGCACATCGGGACTAATACTCCTTAAGGCAGCTTTAACACAGACGCTAAACACCTGAACATTACCCAAAGAGCCTTTAAGCCTGTCATACAAATACACAATTATGTGTTTGTTATGTTAAAGTGTGTTTGTAAGATCCTGCTCAAAATAACAGTGTAGTGAGAGCCTGTGAAACTACAGTTATTCTACTTATCTAAAAAAAATCTAAATCTAATGATCTAAAACGGCAACTTATTGAATCAAATGTGAGGATTGAATTTCAAAGTGACCACAATAGCAATGATGTGTGAATATTGTGGTACACCTTATTAATGCACACAGGCACACGTCTAGATGAAACTAGATGTTAATAAGAATGCTGACTGGCAACTGGCATAATTCGAAAATATTAAGTCACTGCTTCATATCTATAACTAAAGCTTTTTAAATGACTGATAACGAAATCGTGTAACGAATTAGCAGAATCAGTAGCAAATGAGGACAGTGGCTTGTTGAGCATGGATCATGAAATGTTCTTAAGTTTCTGGGTTAGAGCAGGTAATGTGGCTCTTCGGGGGTTAAAGAACTGGTTGTTGTGGCTGTATTTACAGATTTTGCAGATGGAACAAAAAACTTCAAAAGCAGTGATGTCACACGAGGAAAGAGGACACACCTTCACTGACATCTTGGCTGTGGTGAGTGTCAGCCTCGCTCTCTGAGGGGATCATCACGTGCCAGGTGGTCATCCGGGCCTCAGCCTCCAGCCCAAACCCCTCTACACTACTGCAACACAGAGAAAGAGACATCGCTTTCAGGGATCTGACTATATTGCAGTTCAGCTAAAATGACTTAACCCCAACCGAAAACATGATCTAATAAAACCTTGCGCCCCTCACTTAAAAACATGCAAACTGCATCCCTTCATTAGACTCATTGTTTCTTAGAAGTACCCGAAAGTGGAACGGGGTAGTATTCCAATAAACAAGTTTATTCAGATTTCATTTATTTTACTTAACTGGTCAATCAAATACAGCATGCATGTCTTTGTATCATCTGTGCATCATCAAAGACTGTTTCACACTGAATCAAAAATAATTGAAACACACAGAGCTGACACTGCCACTCCTGTTCTGTCATAAAGTACTATAATGCCTACAGAAGCAGAACTATTCTAGCTGATCAGCTATTTTTGAGAAAGGAGAAAATTGAGTCATTTTGATTTCTTGCCAAACTGTCCCTTAAAGACGTAACACCAAACAAAGAATTATGGGCAAAGGAGCATATTGTGTAAGTTTCTGAACAGTGACGTTTAATAGCCTTTATTACATAATCTGACTGATCAACGCCAAACTTTCATCCACATAGTCATCGAGGAGTCACAATAGGCCACTACAAACCAAATCAAAATAATTGATTTTTTCTGTGTCAGCAAGCAAAGCGCAATTGGATTATGGTATTCTAATGCGTTTTTTTTTTATTATGCTCTCGGTGTGTCAGAGCGAGTTTTATCATTCCACTAAGAGCTCATTTCCCAGTCTATCTGAAGGCAGAACTCTGAGTCAGCCTAGTTACTTGGTCCTGACAACGCAAGCCTCCGCGTCAGGCCCTTCTGTGCCTGCGTGAGTCACACACTCGCTCCGAGAAGGAACAACAGATATGAGACAAAAGGCGCACACCAGCACAGATAAGTGCATTTTATAAGCCGAAACTCAAATCCAGTCACGAAAGGCATACACACGTGAAAAGCCCATACATGCACCTGCAGCTTAAATATAAGCTCTAATGGCTGAAACTCTGCCAATTAAACTAATAACAATCACAGCTTTTCACAAAGCTGCCAGGTAGGGACTGACCAACGTGAAGATTTCATGATCTCTATAAATGTTGACGTTAAGGGGGCAAAAACTATTATAGCAGATATTACAGTAGATCAGAACGGTCAGAAATAGCATTTTTTAAAACACTACCTTCAGTTAAACAGCGCTTCACTGAATAATATGATATAACATACAGCCACAAATTTATTTCTGGTTTTGTTTCTCAGTCACTCTCTTCTTAGAAGGCTTTTTTTTTGCACTATAGCAAGATTCTGGATTTCTACATAATAGTACTATATGTTACATACAGGCACTAGGGTCATCAGAATTGATTACTCATTTAAAAAATCTAAAAACATACATTCCTGATGAATTGGCTTAATATTAGAGCCTTATTAAACTTGTAATGTCTAAGTGAAGATTCATGGTAAATGTTGCAACATACAAGACAAAGATTATGCCATTTAAATATCAGTAACAAGCTTCTACGTGCCTAAAATGTCCATGTTTAATAGAGCCCGTCAATTAAACCCAGTGTGGGAAGTGAACAACACTGTTGCCATGGCACCACGGAAGTGCCAGCAGAAACTAGCGAGGCCAGAAAGTGAACATTTTAGCTCTAAATGAGTCTATATAATGACACCTTTGGTCCTTGACAAGTTCATGAAAAGCCTGCCTCAAAGTTGTATTAAAATGACAAACTGCATTAAGCCGAATTTGCTGATGCAAACACTATGATAGTTGACACTTTAAGATGGTCAATGGTGTCTCTTTCAGCAAGAAACAGTCTGATGGGGTCTCATTATATTTTTTTGTTATTTAGTACTTTCAAAGAGCTCCTTTCCATTTTCTTAGTATTAAGGACTGTCTGAGAAGCTATAAAGTCTTTTGTTTTGGGGCTTTAGATTTCAAAAATACAATATAAACCCTAACTAACACTTTACTGCAGGATAGATAAACCTGTCAAAGCTTTAAACTGGCTGGCCAACAGATCGATAACAATCACAAAACATTTGGGTATAATGTCCCACCAGTCAAAACTTCTTGCATGCTACAGGTTTCCCCAATTATGTATTATCCATTACAGATAGTTACTTTTGTTAAGCCCTTTTGTTGAATGAACTATGAATGAAAACCTGTCAAATAAAACAAATGTCCTTTATAAGGTGGAGAAAATATGACAGAAAATGTCAGACATCCTGGTTGTGTGGTGATGCAGAGTCAAGATGGTCCTTTTAACTTGTTAACAGCTTGTTAAATATCTAACACAGTGGTTCTCAACCTTTTGCAAGCTGGGCCCCCCCAAAGCTGGTTCATAGCAGTTGGGGCTCCAGTAATACCACCCCTCCTCCCTGGAAGGTTAATTTGTTGGTGTTTAAAGAGGTGCAAATTGGTGGCATTTGCATTTATTATGCATTTAGCGGTTAGCCATCCGGTAGCCTACTCGCGACTGATCTAACTGATCCACATTTAAGACAACTTTTAGTAGATCAGTAGGGGTGGATAAAATTACCTTTCCTGGCTAATAACATTTAT
>JBBPDH010000037.1:9950061-9961446 GCA_037974565.1 Clupeocharax schoutedeni
ACACACACATTTATTTCATTTTGTAAAACTGCTTTGTGACAATGACCATTGTTAAAAGCGCTATATAAATAAAATTGAATTGAATTGAATTGAATATACCACTGCCATAATACTTTAAACATCTGGGGCAAAGACCTCCAGATAAGCCCACGTGTCTTGATGTGACAGGGTGTATAAACAATACTATCTGGTGCCTTTTGTGCCCTAATTACATTACTTAACTCATCGTGGCGAGGCATACGACAGGCCAAACAAATAGCTTAACCAAATTACACAGTAGGTGTCTGATGCTTGCCTCATTCAGCCCAATTAATGCCATTTGCACCCGGCGAGCCTTAATGTTTTAATTCCCCCTCAGAACCCACAAGCCTTCCATTTCCTCAAGCGTGATTAAAAGTTTTATCTACACTGTGTGCAGAGGAGACTAAGGTCCCTGATGAAGAGATTAACAAGCGGAATAAGGAGAGAGAATTAGCAGAAAAATGTTGCTAATCTTAAACGGTGGTAGAGACGGACAGACACTTACTGATCAAAGCACGATTCATTTCATGCCACCAAGCTCCTAAAGAGTGATGTTCTTTTGGTGGCATTCCTGGTGTAAGGATCTGCTTTTAATGATTGGTTTAATTATGTTTTTCTGTGAGTCATGTCTACAGAAAGCAGTATCTCAGTCACTACCTCACTTTTTCCTATTAACTTCAATAGAAAACACAAGTGCAAAGTGACAGTCTGGTCGAAAGCAAACCACTTTGGTTTCTTTGTTCACTAGTTTCACATCTACAGTGAAATCAATGTTCACTCGTTTCTTTAAATAACAGCCTGTGTTCCCATGAAATGTGGGAGTATTTCGATTTATTTGACCTAAAATTGTGTTTGAGATCTTAATAGATCTACTACCATTAAATGTCTGGTCTCTGAACATATGGACTGAATTAAAAACACCCACTAAATCCAAGCTAATACAAGTAAGAATAATTAAGGCTGGTACCGCAAGAAGCAAGTACCTCCAAACTGTGTCTCAGATCTCTTCCCCTGTGTTTTAACACCTGCCCAGTGAATCCACCACAACTGCTGTGGTGTTAAAAGTGAAGTAGTCAACAGTTTCCAGAGGGACTGACCTTTCCCAGAAGGTTGCGGGACCACAAAGCCAGGCAGCAGGAAGGGCGCCCCGGTCGTAAGACCAGCTGGTTTTAGCTCACTCACACCATATGTGGTTAAGGAGGTCACCAGGTTCACTAGGTCTTTCAGAGCATCCTTGGATTCGTCTTCTTTGGCCTGCTCCAGTCTGCAAATCCATTAGAAATGGTCATAACACCAGAATGGTTAGATGGGATATTAAATGTTTCCCCAAACTGGGACCAAACTATTCACCTCAGGCTGGGTCTGAGGTGTCACACACAGGCCTAACTCAACTTTCATCTTCATATCTGGATATTAAACTACTCATTTTATGGCTGACAAGGCAGAGACTAAGCAGGAATGATCATCAGGTTGATTCAGGTCAGGTTAAGAAAGAATTCTGTTGGAATTCAAAAACTGTGGGTCAGCTTCTGTTTGGACAGAATATTGTCAGACCACACTGGGGTCAGTCCAAACATTCACCTTCAATTAAACCTTAAATGGTGAATCTCTCAGCATCTATCAATGTTCTGCCAGAAACAGACTGGGCCTTCGGAGATGGACTCTCTTTCAAACTTCAAATATAGAGACTAGAGCCCGACCGATAAAGGATTTTGAAGGCCGAATACAGATACAAATATTTGTTGGTTTTAAAATCCGATATTCCGATATATCGGCCAATATATATATATATATATATTTTTATTATTTATATATATTTTTTTAATTTCATAAACGCACAACAAAACATGAACAGATTTCCCTAACATTAGTTATTGAACACAGTTCACCGATGATCTCACTCGCAGCCCGACTCTGGCTGGATCAGCAGGTTGCAGGATTTGTGGCGCGTTATACACGAGTGTTGCCAACAGGGATGGTGTAGAGTGCCCTCTGGTGGACAAACTATACAACGCCAACACTCATGACATGGTTAAAGGGTGTTTTGTCCGTTTTTAATTTATTTTTTAAATATTAATTCATCGGCCATTATAAATGCTGATACCGATAGTTTGGAATATTACTAATATCGGCCGATAATATCGGCCTGCCGATAAATCGGTCAGTCTCTAATAGAGACACTGAAGAACTAGGATTAGGTGTGCACTGTGTTACCTGAGCATGAGGTCAGTCAGAAAGGTGTAGCCCTGGCACATGCGGAAGTCATCTAGTAACGTTTGAGACACATCGCTGGAATCTTTCAGAAAGCAAGAGAGGCCAGCGAACATCTCCACTATCTCCAGAGGAGACAGATCATCCGACTGCTGCATGTTCTGGATGCATGTTGACAAACACTCTTTCTCTATAAACAGACAAACAAATTTAATTCAACTCAATGACATCTGTGTACATATTGGCAACAGCAGGAATTTATTAAAGTACCACAGTTCTGGGGAAAACAATGAGAAAATCCTAAGGTCATCAGAAATGAAAGCAAACAGCAGCACAAGAGGAGAAACAGAAAAGGGAAATTCCTTGGTGAAAATGCTACTCAGGTTCAGAAGACACAAGCAACGGAACACTGTCAACAGTGTTCATCCAGGCGTAAGCTTCAGTGGAAACTACACAGCAAAGGAAGCAATTAGAGGAGATAAATAAATAGAACTCGGCCAGCCATGAAAATTCAGCTGTGCTTCCAGTACAAAATGCTCAACAGGCCTCAAAATATAAACAGCCCATATTTAGCTAGACAACACACAAGGAAACTACTGAGACTTAGTTTTATGACTAATGTTAAAAAAACTTATGTAATAAGATGCATAAGCATTTCCCAGTGTTTTCAAGAAATACATACAAGCATATTATCACATTTTAACAGCCATTCAAAAGCTTTGAAAATTCCAACCTGATCTACTTAAAACTGCGTAGTCAAAACACGTAGTTGGTTCCTTTTAATAACTTGTTCTTTAATCTATCAGTTTTTGATATGTAACAAAATTATACCCCTTTTTTAAATATATATCCATGCAGGATTCAAATGAGTGGACTTTTTGAAATGCCTGGTGAAGTGTTTTCACTGCCAGTTTAGCTGAATTAAGAGTCCATGTTCCTTTCCATCATGAGCAAAATACTTTGTGTAGGCAAACAAATTATTGTTCGTGACTTTGTGTTTTATCCTATTTGTGAATAGATATAATGATGTTAATAATTTACAGGTATCAGCTAATCTTATTAGCAACCCTCCTAAATATTTTTGTCTTTGCAGTGGCTAAACAAGTGACTGAGGAGGAACTCAGGCTCATCTGAATGTTGTTCAAAAGTCAAAGCTGTTGCCAAACCAATGTTTGGGGATTCAACACTATGAGTAAGCTCTAGCTACAACCTATCGCTTCCATTACTTTCCACTGTTTCCATTACGCTAGCCTCATGGCTAAAAGGCAGACTTCTAACCCTAAAGAAAACGTGCAAATTTTTTCCAAAACATTCTGGGTTCACTGAGGCAGCCTAAAATTACCGTGGATATATTTGACGACGTTGACACTAAGGCCATGTCTGGAGATGGTCATGAGCACCTCGCCGGCACTCTTCCTCCAGGGCAGGTTGTGAGGAGGGCACCAGGATGTTATGGCACTGAAAAGAAGCTGTAGGTCATCCTTCTGAGCCAGCTCTTCGGCCGGGGACACGCAACTGCACAGCTTCACCAGGATCTGAGACAAACAGCATGAAAGAAATGTTACATGAGTGTCAGCAAAAAAAATAAACAAATAAAAAAAATAATGAAATACTTTAGAACTTTGCAATCATGAACTAAATCGTCAGCGAAAGTTTATCACATGATGTCTAATTTCACATCAGCTTACACATTTGTACTAGTGGCAGTGAAATTGGCAGAGGATGAAATTAACAAGTTACATCTACATTACCTCACTATTCCTCTTGGAACTGTTAATGGGAAAAATGTAATCATCATACTTCTACATTTACTTTGATTCCTAAATAAATATATGGGATTTTTCTATACCGAACATTTGGATGGCTCACAAATTAATTTTAGTTTCAGTTTTACTATTACCGTTGTATTGCAATTTTAGAACAATTTATGATTGCTATTCAACCTTAATCTGTTGCTTATAAACCAATGAGCATCTATTTTTGCACACTCTGCCCTTTGAGCAGCCCTACTGAACATGTTGGTGCTTATTGTAGTTTATAATTAATAAAAAAACAGTGACATGATGCGTGTCTTTGCTGCACAGTGGATCACAAACAGCACCACGGCTGAAGTTTATTAACACCTCATTGTCAATGGTGGGCTATGAAGAGACCCCCTCCTTTGGACAGAAAATGACCACTGTTCATAGACAAGAGGACGACTAAGACAAATTGTAAAGTGAAAGTGACCATTCTGTCATACGTGAACACAGCACAGGCATCTAACCCATTCACAGCGCCCAGGGAGCAGTGTGTGTAGACGTACCTTACTCAGGGTACCTCAGAGGTGCTTAGCAGACTTGGGATTTGAACCCACGACTTTCTGACCACCTGCTCCCCAAAAACACTTACTGGCAGCAGTTCGATAAAACGATCTAGTCATCTTACATGTGAAAGGTGAGCCAGCACGTACGTACACACACACACACGCACACACACAAACACACACCTTTGATCCAAAGAATCTGGGATCCCAAGACTGCCAGTTACCCCACTGAGCAAGATACTGTCCACCCCAACACACACACAGCTCCCCGGGTTCTGCGTCACTGGCTGCCCCTTGTTTCACTTGTTGATTGGCTTAAATACAGAGAAGAATTTCACACTGTATACTGTGGTGGTGTGTTCATGAGTGACAAAAAGGCGCCCTTTACAGTATCATGTTGCTACCAAGCATCACTATTGTGCTTTTGTGCTATGGGCCTAACGAATGATGAAGAGAAACAGATGGACTACAGTCTGTAACTGTAAAATAGAAATTGCACTTATAAGCTGATTAAATAAGTGCAGATATGAGGCAGGCGTATCTAATGAATCTGCAATACAATCCTTTCCAGGTAATAATAAATGTAAGCTTACCCTGGATGCCCTCTGTAGGACACACTGTATGTATATACCCTTCTGTACTATATTAACTATAAGCAGGTCACGTCTTTCAGCAAATAATTTGATTGAGTCATTTTTTTATTTTATATTTATGGTTAAACGATCCCGACTACATTAGTATTTTTACATTTTTCCCTTAGTAGGGCCTTTAGGAGTGTTGGTGCTGGTACCAGTGTATCCCCATTGTATGACATTATTTTTAAAGAGAAAAAACGTTTAGTCATAAAACCACACGCACCTGAACAAAAACCTTCTGAAGCAAGGCGCGGCGGTCCGCCAGGGGAGGTTCGGTCTGTGAGGCAGCGGCTACCTCAGGCATGTGAGGCAGGTCAAAAAACAGGTACAGACATTTCACCAGCGTGGAGGGCACTGACATGGTGGTCATGCAGTCCACTGTTTTCTGTGGAATCCAAAGGGAAAAAGAGATCACACACTTCAGACAGGAAAAACTTCTAGCCTCTACATGTCAGCACAGGATGTTTTGTAAATGAGAGAGAAATACAATGTATATATGTACACAATGCAAAAAGGTAAATAAATGTAGTGGTCCATTTATACTTGATTCTCTCTAGTAGAAAGCTCTGGTCTTCCTGTTTGTCAGCTGATGGCTGGAAAGTACAAGAGTTTAAGAGGAAAAAGAAAATTTCTCCCAGTGGAGTATATGAGATTTCTGACCATTAGAAGCTCTCTTGAAGGACTCTGCCTTTCACCCTCTCAGCCTGGTCAGACACCAAGAGGCCGAAAAAATAAATAAATAAATAAAGCTCGAGATTTTACAATCATTTTTGACTAGCACAAACCACAGTGATTCGGTGATTCTTTGTGCCAATTTTAGTAACCAACTGAGAAACAGTATCAGGTAAATGCTCAATGTGCAGCAAACTGGTAGCACAATCACAAATCACGATCACAAAAGAGGAAGCCGTGCTGCCAGGTATCATCAAAACATTAACAGACAGCTCTCCTCAACAGGTTTTTAATCACTGTAAATGTTTGTAACTCGATGTGCTACTCTGTAACTGTCTATCCTGACCGTGAAATGCGCTGCGGGCTGATGTGACCATATTTGGTCAAGAGCGATGACATCAGCTCGGGGCCCAGGTGGGTGTAAGAGGAAACAAAAAAGGCAGCAGCAGGCGAGAAGCATGTATTTACACCTGTATTACTCACAACTCTGACACTAATTGCAGGTAGATCAGGGCACCAGTGTACCAGGGTGCACTAGACAACGACGGCAGGAGATTTAATGGGAAAAAAGAACAAATAATTCTGTTTACTGTTAAAGAATCGGAGATGGTTTCCCACTCATTTGGGCAGGTGATTCTCTCTCTCTCTCTCACACACACACACACACACACAAACACCGTCAGAGCACAGAGGGCTGGGAGATGGCCTGTGAGTCAGCGTATGTTCACACTGCGGAACAGCATGCAACAGCAATGCCTCTGAAGATGAAATGCCAAAATAGCAAAATAAGACCTGTACTTATAATCTTATTTGGATAGAGTGTTCAACTGGGTTTGGAAGGGGCCATTTGTTTACCCTTCAATTTAGCGTCCATCCGACAATAAGCTCAAATTTTTTAAACTACTACTGTTCACTCTCATACTCACTTCACAGCCAGGAAGCGTCTACAATCATTCTATGGCTGACAGTTCATTGCTATGGCTGATGCTTCCTGGAACACCACTGATGAGCTACTACTAGTACCATCAGCAACATCAAGTGTATTCTCCTTTTTTCTTACTGCATTACCCTTACAAATACATTAATAGAAATTAGTGGTGGGCCGTTTTCACCGATCACATGCTGCATTAACATGAGACTCTTATCGGGCGATAAAAAAAAAATATCGCCGTTAATCTATCCACAAAGTTGTGTTGGGAGCTGGGTCTATACTACGCAAGCTATGATGACTTTCACCTTGATATTTTAGCACGAATGTATACCTACTGTGCGTATGCCTACTGTGAAACAGGGATGTCACTAGGACGAAAAGACAAGGGGGGCTTAGACCCCAGGGTTGTAGGAAGGAATTAGCGTGTATAGAGGGCTGAACACTTTTCACCAAATCTTTCCTTTTACTTAAGGAAACAAGTAAAGTTAAGTAGTGAACAGTTATGGACACTCGTAGTATTGTTCTGTTGACCTGAGTACAAACGGCGCTACCAGAGAAATATTACTGAACGGGCTCCAGTTGCTACTCGCTAACAAGCAGCGCAGTGTAGCTCCCCCTGGGTCCTAAAGCCCGCCTGCTCCCTACAGCAGCTTCAACAGCCAGAACATCATTTTAATTCAATAACGAATAGCTAGACTTATTATTTTTAATTTCAATTCATGGTCTTGTTTCTATTTGTAAAGTGTGTATCTGTGCTCAGTGATATCTTGTATGAAATGTTCGGATATATAATTTAAAAATAGTAGAATAATGACTATATATTTAGGATGCCTTCGGATCATTACATCCAGAGCGACTTATTCATTACTTACAGGGACAGCCCCCAGGAGCAACTGAGGGTTAAGAGTCTTGCTCAAGACATAATGGTAGAAAGTGGGGTTACTGTTGTGGTAACTTTCTGATGTTTTATGTTCCTCTACACTCAGTAGTTCTATAATACAACTAGCTTTCACACAATCAGAAGTGCACAGATGTGATGCACACTTTGTTCTGAAATCTAATTCAGTAGCCATCTGCTAATTCAACTATAGTTACTGGACTGGTGCAGGTATGCCGGGGTGTTTTTTCCGCCTTTCACTCCAAGACCGGTGGGACTCTTCTGACACCAGTTAAGGATAAGACGCTCAGATAATGATCGGATGGATGGATGGATTAGTGCAGTCTTCAACTGAGTGATACGCTTGTAGAACAGAGTACACCAACTAGATTTACGGCCTCCATCAGAAATGCAGGAGGGAAAAGTGTTGTCATATAATTTCTGTCTCCGCTTGTGATTCCAGGAAAAGAATCCCATTACTGCTGGCAAGGTAAATCACACCTTGTCAAAATCAGCAGCAGGCTGAACATTTTGCCTGCCGTTGTGAATTCATTACCCTTGACATACAGAATAAAAAGGAACAAAATCCATGGAATGCATTAGTAAGTGCTTGCTAGCCAAGAGGAATTAAGGGTCCATGTGTGTGAAAATAAGAATCCCGGTTGGGTTCCCTTCAGCAGGAGAAAGCTTTGTTGTGGCAGACGGTCAAGGCTGGGAATAGCTCTCTCTCTCTCTCTCTCTCTCTCTCTCTCTCTCTGTGAAGTCGATCTGAATGCTAATGCTACAGGGCTCCAGGGTCAAGGTTAAGCAAACTAAGCCTTGCGTTTCTAAATGACAGCGTCAGGGATTGGGGAATTGCACCTGACCAGTGGTCTGCAGACAGAGCAGGGGTGAGGGTCACCTCATTATCTTCAAATACAAGGCGTCACGATGGAAAAGAATTGGAAATGGGAGCAACAGTCTCTGCAAAGAGGAACGGAGAGCTCACTGGGAATATGGAGCATCTTTTTGGAGAAAATACAAGCCTCTGTTGTTATTAAAGGCTTGAAGGGGTGGTGTTAGGAATGTCACCATTTGAGAGTATCCAAAACACATTCACCACACCTGACATAAAGACGGCTAAAAAAGAACGAGCCGAGACCATTTATGGAATTGAGAACTAATTGGACAGAACAAAAGAGAATAAATGTCATTGTTATAACAGGTGATACCAGTGACTACAGTAGGGGTTTGACATTCAGCTGGATTTAGAGAGACATAATAATGTGTGAAATGGAGTGTAAAGTTGTAGTATAGTGCTGTAAGTTATAAGAGCAAAAGGCAGAGCTTATTTTGAACAGTCTAAGTAAATTAAGTATTCAAACAAAAGCCCGTAGGCAGTATAAATGACCCAGTGACCATCCATTTAGAGGCATGCGGGCCACACATTTAAAATCAAATAAATAAATATCAATCTCTTGCAAAAAAGTCCGAGAACAAGCCAGAAGAAAACACTAGTGTCATCATAGGGTCTCGAAACAGGCAAGATATGGTACGGTTTTCTCATTTCAGCATTTTTGCATATCAAAGAAAGCAATATGCAAAGTGTGAAGATATGAAATGCAAAGAAAGCACGACTTGCAAGCTAACGTTCAAATTACACCACTACAACACGACACTAGGTGCTTCACTGTAACCAGACTGGCATTACTGGACAATTTATAGAAGCCTAAATACGGCAGGCCACAATTGTGGCATGGTCACATTGGTAAAAGTCCATCAAAGCAGGTTTTCATGGGTTTGCCATGACAGCATCCTTATCTGCCCCTACAAACGACTGTGAAGTTCAGGTTAGACTGGAAGGGCACAGACCTGTCCAGAAGACGCCAGCAGGTTGATGGTGGTCAGCAGCATCCATCCACGACTCGCCTCCTCGCTCTGATTCACCTCCAAAAACTGCACAATAGCTCTACTGGCTGCCTCTGTGGAGGGAAAACACACATATACAGATACACAGAGCCGTTATCAGTGTGCGGAACGGTCTGTTCATGTGGATCGAATTCATTTTCGCACACTGCTCTAAGTGTGACTGGAGGAGGCTAGTGACTCAGTCAGAGACGGTGCCATGCAAAAGCCTCCACTCTTCCATCCATCACTGACTCTGGCTGTGGAACATTATCCGTCCCAGCAGAAGACACCCGCTGAGGCCAAGTAATAGTTAAAAATACCTGGGCTGTGTCTGGAGAAAACAACAGTAATAAAAAGGGGGGAAAAAACAACACTCAGATGTGATGCATGGCCCCCACTATTACCCATTAAAGCAAAAACTGAGAGACGACTTGAGATACAGCAGTGTTGATAAACTGAGGTGTTTAGGAACTTAACAAGCGGGAATCTATTACACTATCACCAGCTGTCTGTGGACAGAGGCCAGTCTTTGAGGAGCTGGGCAGCATATGCTGCGGGGGTGATTTGATCACTACACCGAAGTTCCGTCCTGTGCCAAAACGAGCGCCTCGGTATGTTTCAGAAGAAGGAAATACTTCTGAGATGCCAACTGATTGGGACTCAGAAGCTACTTTGAGGTTCCAAAGCAGATCAATATGGAAAGAAAGGATCCTATTTAAAAACACTCATCCTGCTTTGAAACACAAAATTCTACTTGTCTAGATCTGGTGTAATTACACCGTGGAACTCAGCCAACCGGACTGAAATGTATTTGCAATAAATACAGAACACACTTGAATGATGGCAGCAAAATTTTCATTACTATGGTCAAACCAACCAGAAGAAAAGGGCTGCAATGCATTAATGTGATGATAGAACATGTACCAGTGATAAATGCACCTGATTCTGATTTTCATTGTAACTATAGGAGAGGAGCACAACCCAAGGCATTAAAAAAAAAAACACGCGCGCACACACACGCGCGCACACGCACACGTGCGCACACACGCGCGCACACCCTATATCTGAGGTAATAAAAAGTATGCTCTATTTGGAGCAGTTTAACAATATTAAGAAATCTGTGTTACTCCCAGTACCTCCATTTAAAGACACTGTCCCTGAACACCGTACAGAATCTACAAAGAGCAGTAAGCAAGAAAAAAAAAAATCCAGGCTGTGTGTGGGTGTTACCTGTAGATTTGTTGGATGCTCTTCGTCTGATCTCCGTCACCATTAGTCTGGACACCTGAGTGGTGAACTGAAGCAGATCTGAGAACTTTTCATTCATCGTGCTCGGAGGCGCGTTCCCAAACACCTGTCAAAGAGAACGGAATATCAAATCAATTATTCTGACAAAAAATAGAAGGTGCTTTTATTAGATTATATTTTGGATTGGACATGGAATTACATGAAGGCTTTGGTTGGTTAAAACACTCGTCTACAACTGTAGCAGGCAAAGAAGGCCAGATGGTAGAGGAAAAGGCCTCATTTGGATACTCAGTGAGATCTCAGTATTTCAGAGTATCCAAATGAGGTCTAACTGATTATTGTGTTTTATGGTCTCTTCGTCAAGATTACATTTAACCTAAAGTACTTCACACAATTTACAAAAAAAGGGAATCAATAGGGATTTTTTGGGTTAAAGTAGAGATTTTGATTCTCATTCGTGCTTCACTCTATTTTACATAGTAAAACTAGTAGGGATGCACCGATTGCAATTTTCTTGGCCAATTCCGATTACCGATTTTTGTGTAAGGTGATCGGCCGATACCGATTTTTCCGATACCGATTTCCCCCCCAGATAACA
>JBBPDH010000037.1:9978991-9986894 GCA_037974565.1 Clupeocharax schoutedeni
CAGGAAGCGGCTAACCACCGATGTGTTGAAAGCCACAGATGTAGACAGCAACTTTACGGACCTGGTCTACTCTGTACTGGGAAATCTCAATGCTGATGCTGGGTTTTTGGAAACCGATGATAACCCAGGTCAGGCAATTACTTCCTTTCCTCACACAGCATTGGAAGATGGAAAGATAAACTATGTCCACACTGGAGTGAGGAACTCAAGGATAGTGTTGAGAGTTAGTGATGGAGAGAAGGTCAGCAACACTGTGGTACTTAGAATAATGGCTGTCGGATTGGAATACAGGATCATGAACAACACTGGACTGGTGGTGACTCAAGGAGAAACAGCTCTAATAAGTACCTCTCAGTTAGCTGTATGGACCAATGCAGTGAGACAAATGGTGGACATTCGTTATGATGTTGTTGAGCCACCGAGGTTTGGGGAATTGCAGAGGCTTCACTCAAGCGGAGAGTGGAAGTTTACAAATTCTTTCTCGCAGAGAGTTTTAGAGAAGGACCGTCTGAGGTATATAAGCACCTTTAAAGCTGTTCAGTCAAGAAACATCACTGATAACTTCAAATGTAAAGTCACAATTGCAGCAAAAGCTACAGAGGAGCTAGTGTTTACTATACAAATTAAATGGGTTAACTACACAGTAGAGAGGAATGAAATAATCGAGATGGACAAAATAAGGAAAGCGGCAATTGATTCGCAGCATCTCTACGCATCAGCACAAGGTGTTACCCTAGCGGAGGATGAGCTTTATTTCCGACTTCTCTCTTCAACAGAGAAAGGAATGCTTTTGCTAAATAATGAGAAGTTAGGGGACAACTCTACATTTAGTCAGATGGACATTACAGACATGAAGGTAGAATATCAACTAGTGGATAGACCATATGAGGACACAAGCGACAGGTTTGAATTCCAGGTGTTCAGCAAATACGCTCATTCAGCCAGTCACATATTTACCATAAATATCAAGGCAGACGTCAACAGCATTTACGTAAGAAGCAAAGGACTTTCAGTTCTCGAAGGTGAGAGCAAGCTCATCACGAAAGATGACTTGTTTGCTGAGACACTGAGCACTAAAGAAATGTACTACACAGTCACTAAAAGCCCAAAACATGGCAAACTGTCTAGAATCAACCTCTCTAACTCAACCAAGGCGTACGACAGACTTGTCTCGTTCACCTATCGAGATATTTTAGAGGAGCGCCTTATGTATGTTCATGACAATAGTGAGACGACTCAGGATCAGTTCACCTTTATAGCGTCCCCTAGTCCATTGATGAAGACCTCTGCGAATGAAGATGAGGTTGGGTCCAAAGAAGGTGTGTTTAACATCTCGATAAAACTGGTAAATGACGAAAAGCCTGTTCGCGTTGTGGATAAGGTTTTCCACGTTGTCAGGGATGGACAGAGGTTGTTGACCCTGGATGACTTGTGCTACCATGATGCTGACTCCGACTTCAGTGACGGGCAGCTTGTCTACACTCGCCGTGGCATCCCTGTGGGTGACCTGGTGCTCGTGAATGACACTTCTCACAAACTCTACCAGTTCACCCAAGAGGATCTGGAGCAGAAACGGGTGTTGTTCATTCATCGCGGAGCGAGCTCCGGCCGCTTTGTGCTGTTTGTTTCAGATGGTAAGCATTATGTCTCTTCTCTGTTGGATATCAGCGCACAGGACGCATACCTGAGGGTTGCAAACAATACAGGCCTGTTGGTTCAAAAAGGGCAGGCCAAGACTTTCAGCAGCGCCAACTTCAGCGTGGTTACAAACCTGGATACCCGAGAAGACCGAGAAATCACCTTCAAGATTCGTGATGCGCCAAAACACGGTGGGCTGTTTTTAAAAGGCAGGAGCATCGAATCATTCACCCAGCAGGAGCTGAGGAACGCTGCGGTGTCTTATCGCCATGACAACAGCAAAAATTTGGCAGACTATTTCGCTGTTGTGGCGAAAGCCAAAGGCTTGTTTCTGGAGGCCAGAATCAATGTGAAAGTGTACTTGGAAAGTCACCAAAGGCCACCTGTCATCGTTCACAACAAAACATTGGTAGTAGAAGAGGGCAAACCTGTGAAGATTGAACGCAGTAAACTTGAGGTAAATAATTATTACTTAAAAATACCACCGTGTTTAAGTATAGCATGCACTGCTTTCCATTCAGACAGTTAATATGGAGATTACACTGTGTAGCATCTTACTACTCTTTCATCAACCGTGAACGTACCAATTACCTATAAGATAAAATACCTAGTGGTAAAAGTACCTATTGGATACAAACAGCTATCCATCCATGTTTGTGTCTGCCATTTTTCTACATTACTCTGCCATGATATTAAAATACAGATATTGAGTGTTTGGTGTCTTTTTCCAGGTCACCCATGAAGCAAATGTGCCCTCAGAAATCATCTTTACTGTCAAAGTGGCTCCTACATATGGATTCCTACGTGCTGTCGTTGACGACCAGTACCAGGGAACCGAGGAGGAACCTCTGGTGAATTTTACGCAACAGGACATCAGTGCTGGAAACATCCAGTATGTGCAGACGGTTCCTGATCAGGTGAACGACTCTTTCACTTTGGAGGCCAGCAACGGGGTTGCAGATGTCAGTGATATCACATTATCTGTAGATATCATTCCTCGCTTCATACCTGTCAAGGTCTCCAATATCACTCTGAAGGAAGGGGCATCCAAAGCCCTCACAGAAAAGACTATTGGAGTCAGAAATCATCATTTCTTAGGGCTCCACTTTGTGTACTACGTTTCAGAGGAACCCATGCATGGCCACATTGAGAATTCTCGTTTCCCAGGGATTCCCACAACCTACTTCACCAGGAAACAGGTGAGCCTCGACCCAAACTTGTTGAGAACACGGGCTCATGCTGAAATAACAACCAATAGTAATCAGTCTTAATCAGATGTTACTGATTAGACTGTAACTGAGGGATCAAAGCAGTTTACTTTCCAGAATGTATCTCAAAATCCAAGTGAATACAGAGCCCTTAATGAGTAACGGTGTACAAATAGTGGAACATTACTCCGTTCTGTCATTAAAAGTGCAGCCAAACGGGTGCAGCATGATTTTTCTTTATTTCTACCAGTACAGTTTCAATTACAGCACCATATTAACTGAGGCCTAATTGCCTTCTTTGTCACAGGTGGAGCAGGAGTTTATCTACTATGTCCATGATAACTCTGAGACATTACAGGACCACTTCACCATCATAGCCAATGACACAGACCTGCGAAAACACAGTGTACCCAGTACAGTGTATGTCCAGGTCTTATCTGTTAATGATGAGCCTCCAGTTATTACAGCCAACAAGGTCCTCAGGGTGAGTGCACTATACAACTTTTTAATTCTTTTATATAAAAAATATTAAATATTTATATGCTTTAAGATTCCAAATTGGTATTAATTATAGAGCGATCTGTGAAGGTCACCTCAGGCCAAGGATTTTGGAATGCAGACAGGGGACATTGGGTTTGCGTGGGACTGATTTAAGGTTTAGAGATGGATTATAGATTAAGCCTGGTCTTCGACTATGGGTCAGTGTTAATGGAGAATTACTATAAAAAATAACTTTACTTAAAAAAAAACGGTGGCACCTCACAAGTAGATTGCATGTCTTGAAGCTAATGATGCAAGAACAGACATGTTTTGTGGATCCGGTCACTAATCTCAGCATGCTTGTATTGTCTCTTTAAGACCAAAGAATCTTTGTAATTATGGAAAATGACCCTAATTTGTGGGGCTCTCAGAAGGGTAATGATGGTCACTTTCCCAAATGCTTGGCATTCCTCTGGCAAGTCCTTTGAAAAGAAAGGATTAGCCTGCTGAAAGATCCACTGAGTCTGGGAGAAACGGCACAGCCTGTAGATAGTACATTTGCTGACCATGACGGATTATTACTGGGAATTTGTGACCTGAAGAGATCACAGACTGAATCTTGTGTAAGGTTCTCCTTTAGTGTGAGTGGAAAATTAGCTTCTTGCATGTGTTTTAGGTATCCACAAGAGGGCGCACTGCTATTACTTAAAAAAAAAAAAAATAGACAGCCTTACCAGGCAGGACAGGCTCTGGTACTTTAACCTGCAGTCTTTTAGAATGAATCTGTTTTTCTCTTCGCTCAAGGAAGTCACAGTGGTCTGCTTTGTAATTCTGCTGTCAAACCACTCTATCACTTTCACATGACTTTTACTTAATCGATACCAGTTTTTTAAAACAAAAAATGATTTTATTTATGTAGGTGCTAATAAAGGTGCCATAGAATAACCCCTTTCAGTTTAATGGCTAAATGCTAAAAGAACCGTCTTTGCAGAATCAAAAGTTACTCCAAAGGATCCTTTATTTTTAAGTGTATTATCAGATTACTGTTGCTGTCATGAAAATTCTGTGTATGAAAATCATGTGTAACAATGGTTTAACTCCTTTTACTTTAGTAGATAATGACACATAGAGTACAAGAATATGCATGCATGTCAGATTAACAGGATGTTGTGGCTTCCTGAAAGCAAAGGACTTCACTCAACCCCACTGACTACTGAGTCATGCAAACAAATTTTATGGTTACTTTAACAGTATGACCACTCCTTGTTTTACACAAGTGCACTGAGGAACTGAGCGGTAGAAAATGTTCTCATTCAGTGTTCCTCTTGTCTCTGTTCACGAACTTTTTTTTTTTCTTCTAATTTTCCTGCATTTATCCTTTTGTATATAAGTTCTCATCCCTTATGCATGACAGCAACGTCAGACTAGAACAAAGTAGACTGATTTTCTTATTTATATATGTGGTTTGAAGTCTTTTATTACAGCACTGGAATTCTTTCTGCTGCAAAAACAGCTGAATATTAGAATAAATGCAAACAAACAAACAAGCAGCAAAGGTATCAAGATTTCTTTTTCCTAAAAGTAAATATTTTGGGAGCTGGTTAGAAGGTTTGGATCCAGGTTTCTGGTCAGGGCCTCCAGTTATTGTGTGAATGAATAAAATTCCATAATCAACACCTAATTTAAGTTACTGCAGTAAAAAGAGCCAAACCAGGTGTTTGATGGAGCTACAAGTAAAACTGGGCTTCCATGAGGGAAGAGGTCTGGAAATGGTTAAGCGAACACGTGTGTGTGTGTGTGTGTGTGTGTGTGTGTGTGTATATATATATATTTATATATGTTAGTCCTGAGTCGTTAATGGCGTTAACACGTGAGATTCTTATCGCGCAGTAAAAAAAAAATCGCTGTTAACAACGCCACCCCCCCACCCCCTGTATTTTTCTTATAGCGTCAGAGTTTTTCCACACTTTGCCAGCCTACGTTCTACTTAAAGAGAGACGTGAAACCACAGACAGTGTTACGAAACTCGAAACTAAATACATTCAATGACAGCAAGGCTGTTAGTAATAGTGACACATGGATTTGTCATTGTGAGATGCTGTGAGTTTTTCAGACTACTTTGTTTTTTCTTCAGTATTATATGTTTCAGTTATCTTTTAAATTTTTATTTTTATTCTGAGGTCCATTTAGGATATTAATGTGCTTTTTGGAATTAGTTTTTTACAAACTGTCTTTATCCTTTAGAATTAAGCAGGCTGTGCCTTTAATGTTCTCACCCTCTTATCACCATGAACCTCTTTAATGACAAGCCACTATCAAGTTCACAGTCTCCAGGGCCAGAGTTTCAAGTTACTTGTTCTATGAAGAAACACAATAGTCATAAGCACACATGATGTACATAAGCAGTACATGATATTCCAAAACTACTGGTACATTTCAGAATCAGAATCAGAAAACTTTATTTATCCCAGAGGAAATTGTTCAGAGATTGTTTATAAGATTAGGTTCACATTATTGGTGCATAACTGCATACTTCATAGCAGTTACATAATAGGGAAACTTAACGAAAGCCTGAAAGGAATTGCCACTGCTCAGGAAAGCACACAGTGGCTCTGATAGTGCATTCTTACACAGCATCTAAAATGATCAGCAAAACATATGCCATACATCATGCGTTCAGGATATGGTGATGTCACACGTCATTTGATTTGAAGTCAGATAGAGACCGATCTCCCTACACCCCCACTAAGCTGGTTCCAGACAAGACAGGTCTCTTGCTTTTTTGTTATAATAGGTCTCACATAAAGAGATCTCACCAGCTTGGATTTCTCCCTTATTGTGACATCACACTAAGGAAATTTGCATAGATACATTTATAACATTACTTTCACATTATTGCTGTATTATAATTTTCATCAATAGTTTACATTTTTCTTGACGCTCACAGTGTAAATGTGTCCAAAAACTCTGAATTCTGATCTGAATGTTGTTTTTGAAATTGTTTTTGAAAAAAGGTGGTTTGGCACATTGCACTGCAAAATGTAATCAAGCAGGACTAATTAGGATCTCAACTGTTAACCAGTGTTCTGCAAGGACTGATGTGATCAGAAGTGTCTTGTGGCATATTGTTCTGTAATTTATCACAATAAGTATTGTCAAATTATCCAGACACTTTGATCTCACAGTTAAAGTCTGAGTCATGTTTGTGTCACATGTCAGTGCTGTAATGAGAATGTAGCCAAATTTAGATTTTAGTTTAAAACTAAACTTGGTTTATACATACAGGAACTAAGATAAGATCAGCCTTTATTAGAAATGTATTTGGTCACGACAGAAAGTGGACAGTACAAAGTTAAAAGCAGCAAAATTAAGAAAAACAATAGAATAAAATAAAATAGAATAAAATACAGTATACAATAAAACGTTTAAATCAGGATCCATTATAACCCACATTTCTGTTCGTTTGGGCAGGTTTGGGTTGGCTCCATCACAGAAATCACACCTGAAGATATGAATGCAGAGGATGATGACACTGGTCCGGATCAGCTAAGCTACATCACTACTCAGCCCAGTAATGGGCACCTGGCTTTGAAGAGTGCCCCCACTAGACCAATCATGAACTTCACTCAGGCTCACATTGACCAAGGCCAGCTAATATTTGTACACAGTGGTAAGAAAATCCATCATTTATTTGAACATCTCAAACTGCAAGTGCTCCTGTATGGGTCCACAACTTTCTCCATATCTATTTTTCTCTCACATATTAGTTTCATAGAGGTTCCTTAATAATTCATAGCAGTTACATAATAAGGAAAACTTAATGGAAGCCTTTAAGGCATTACAAATACTTTTTGTGAAACAGCAAATGTCACCACTGCTTAAGAAAGCACACGGTGGTTCTGATAGTACAATCTTACACAGTATCTTAAAACCATCAGCAGAAAATATGCTATACATCATGCGTTCAGGGTGTGGCGATGTCACGCATCACTTGATTGGAAGTCAGATAGAGACAGATAGTAATCTCCTTACAGACCGTTTTACAGACACTCATTCAGCTTGTTCCAGACCAGACACGTCTCTTGGCACGTATGTCCAGAACAGTATAGCAAGTAATAATAGAGCAGCAGATCACCTTAAAAGTGTAAACCTTAATGCAGCGTTTCTCAAACTATGGGCCGCGGACCAGTGCCAGTCCGTGAGACCTTACTTCTGCACCAATCAAAATTCAGTCAGATCAGGTCTGATCTCAGCCATGCTGTCACTGTGTGCCCCGCCCCCTGTGCAGGGCCCTGCAGCCCCAAAGCCTGACTTGACTGGACAAATAAGTTTGAGTAACACTGCCTTAAAAGATGTTGCGGTCTAAGTGAAAATCATAAAACGTCAGATTTTACAATGCTGTATGGGGGCGGCTGGAGTCCTAATGGTTAGGGAGTTGCCCCTGTGATCAGAAGGTTGTGGGTTTGAATACCAAGACTGCTAGTGGCACTACTAAGGCACCTGTAGGATTACAAATTTAGGAAACTGTTTAAAATATACAGATATTGTGTCCACATTGTGTTTTAGACATCAGACAG
>JBBPDH010000037.1:10003746-10015775 GCA_037974565.1 Clupeocharax schoutedeni
AAAAAATGTCAAAATCTCGTCTCATCTCGTTCTCGTGAACCCAGTCTCGTGTCTCGTCTCGTCTCGTGGGAAAAGCGTCTCCTCACACCCCTACATTTCACCCAACGAGTCTATACAATGGTTTTGACTACTGAAGTGTTAACTAGATATAAGAGCAGCAGTAAAGATAATCATCGATGTGAAGTTCTATCACACAGAAATAAATGTTAACACTGAGGAAAACACAGCATTGAATGAACGTTTGCCTTGACAAGGGTAAAAAAAAAACAAACCCAAACATGTCACAAGTAGTTTAGAAGTCATTCTGAGATCAAATTCTCTGTTATGATTTCAGTACTCTTTATCCTGTCAGATGTTTAGCTTGATCAGAGTGGTCAAACGTTTAGAAGCAATAACACATTGTTAATCATCTATATTGGACAAAACTGCCTCTAGTCAGTCTAAAGTAGTTACAGTCACAGTCGCGACACTCATTTTAAGGCCAATATTTTATTTAACCCTAATTCTATTTTAATTCTGTTTCCCTGAGCTAAACTACCACATGACTATGTTTGGGCCACACAGATCTGGGGGGTATTCCAAAAAGCAGGTTATGCTACATAACCAGGTAAGTTCAAGGGTAAGTTAGTGCAGAACTTACCCGGTTATGTAGCATAACCTGCTCTTTGGAATACACCCAGGACAGCTTTTGAAGTGAAGCCTACACTTGTTTTTATCCAGAACTAGACTTAAATTCTACTTGATATGAACTATTAAAATTGTAATTCTAATTCTGAACATGGAAAAATGAACACTATGCAATATACCCAACAACAGTTGCTGAGCATTAAAGGTGACACATCACACAAAACTAGTTATAATAAGGTCTGTGGGTTATACCAGTGATCCCCAAACCCCGTGTGCACAGAAAAAAACCTGTGGATGTTACCCGTGTTCTGTTGTTGTCTCACTGTTATGAAAATGCTGTTAATAAAGCTGCGAGTGCACATTGGATTTACGTTTATTATTATATATTAAAGATACCCATTATTATATATATTTTTAAATATCCCCATTTTTATGCATGTCATTTATTCGTATAAATACGTATCTGCCACTCCTTAAAGGCCGGGCCGTGAAAACAGTTTCCGATATTAAACCGGTCCGTGACGAAATAAAGGTTGGGGACCACTGGGCTATACATGAAGTTCTTTGCACAAAATCACTCTCACCAGCTTTATTCTTCACAGTTTCAGGCCCTGGGATGGCGAGTTCAGGCCATTTGGATGGCCAGTCTGCTGTGTTGTAATACTGGGCCAATTTGCATAGAACCACACCTCACCTGTAGAGACCCCACCCACTAAATTGCCATTTTGGCTAGTTTTAACAATCACGGATAAGCCAAATGCTATGGCTACAGGCAAAGACAAGTCACACATGAAGTGTTGTGTTGTTGGCTGCAAAGAACAGCACAATTCCATACACTTTCGCCCAGCTACAGAAAACCAAACAACTGCGTGGGCTTCATTTCATTTCTCATGGTCATGTCCCAGCAACAAATGGTTTTGTCCCACCTTAAATATTTAAGGCATGACGTAAAATTCGAATCCGGAGCTGTGAATACTTCAGCATCATGGGGAGAAATGCACCTACTGTCTGTTGCAACTTATTTGCATAATAGTTTTGAAAGATATTGAAACTGTCAAGAATAAAGCTGGTGAGATCTCTTTATGCGAGTCATTTTGTGCAAAGAACTTGCATAGCCCATAGACCTATTATGACTTGTAAATTTAAAAAAGTGAGTTTTGAATATGTACCCTTTAATTTAGTCCTGTTAACTGCATTATAGAAGATTCATCTAAAAGTTTATTTTTCTCTTTCTCACCTTGTACACCAATGGAAAAACACACATCATTTTACACATCATGTGACACAGCAGTCTGCTGAAACCAAGGCCACTTATGTGCCCTGGACTCCAAGCAAACAAACAGTATCATGCAAACTCCCTCCTTTGCTTTAGACCAACCCAACCAGTTCAGACTGACAGGATATAGAAACGTATGAGTAAATACCTTTCTGCACATGGATGATGTCAGGGTAGTTGGCAAGATGTCCTTGGTATAAAGCTAAGAGATCCATCACTGGGTCCACATCTTGTTTTGGCTGCTCCACAAAGTAATCACCAATGGCTTCGTAGGCCTCCCCAGTGAATGCGATTGCCTGGTTCAAACCAGCTGAGTATGTCTGCTGGTCAAGCTCGAAGGCTTGGCTGAGATATTTAAACGACTGTCCAACTTTCTGATACTCCTTCTTGAATCCAGTTATCTGCTTTCTCGCAAACTCGTTGAGTGTAGCGTTAACTTGTATCACGCTGTCGTCCATTTTTTTGGTGAAGGCCTTGAACCCATCAATCTTGCTCTCCACCTCTTGGAGATCCAGCGGGGCCCCTGGAGTGCTGATGGTGAGGAAAAAATTGGCACCGACCATCTCGTCCTTTTCTGCCTTCCTCTTCCCAAGCTTCCATGCCTTCTCGTCCGTACTGCTGCAGGTGAGGAAGTGTTGGAAAACATCACACTTAGCCAGTACAGGGTGGCTGGTCATGTGGTTCATCCACCATATCAGTCCTTTCCTCCTTTTGGATATGAAGTCCTCCTCAAAGCGGCCCGTGGCCTGCTTCTCCGGGATGTGAGGAACAGAGATGACGGGGAACTTCTCCACCAACCTTGCATACAACCAGTCAAAATGTTTGTACCTTCTGTTGACCTGGCTCTGGGTGTGGGTCGGGGTCAGCTTATAGGAGATGTAGCTCTTCATGCCCTTGAATTTGGTTTGCTTGGTTGGGTCGTCGATAGTGCAGGTGAAGGGGTAGGGATTCTCCTGCCACTCGGGGCCATGCTGACCCATAACCACGCAGATTTTGTCTCCATCCTTCACAAAACCAGCCGCTTCGCCCAACACAAAAGCTTCTCCTCCTGACTTGACGAAAGTGGAGAACCTGTTGAGGTTTCTGCTCACCGTGGCTGAGCTCTTGGCCTGTTGGGGGTTCCCTCCTCGGGACATGGACGTGGACACTCTGTAGGTGGACGGTCCGTTCCCTTCGTAGTCGTGGAAGCCCCCACTGACGACCCCCGGTTCGTCAGCCACGGTGGAGTTGTCATCCCAGTCGTCGTCCCAGTCATCGTCGCTGCCCTGGCTCACGCAGTATGGCGGGGGGTACTGTTGTTGGGAAGTGGGCGGTGGTCCAGAGAAAGTTGTGAAACCCGACGCTGGAGTTCTGTTATAGTTCTCAACCTGAGTCTGGATCTTGTTGGAGGGCTCGAAGCCCCCCGTGGGAATGTTGGCATATCGGGAGCCCTGGTAGGCATCCACAGCAGTGCTGTTGTTGTTGTAGGAGGTGGGTTTCTCGCCCTTCAGGACCTCCACGTAAGAGGCGGGGATGAGCCCCCGCTCACCGCGGCTGTTGGTTCCCTCCAGCCAGCCCTCGATGTCCTGCTCGCTATACAGAGTCACCACCTCGTTCTCCTTCACAGAGATCTCCCCGGTGTTTTCAGAAGTAAAGTCGTACAAAACTCTTGCCCGCAGCGCCATTACAGACATAAAAACCACACCGTTATTTGAAAAAGTGAGCTGTAAATCCTCCCGGTCCCCTAGCAACGCCAGCTAACGAGCTAACTCCACCGGTAAACAAGCAATCAGCTCGGATCAACTCACCCAGCCGAGCCGGGCTTCTGGAGCTCACACTTTCTGCTCTCTCTTGCGGGACACGGCCACTTAAAGCCCTCAGCTTGGAGCCTGGGGAGTACAAAACAACTCTCCACTCCAGAGTGCCTTTGTTAAAGTCGAGCAGCAGTGCTCAGAAGTCATGTCTCCATCGCCCGGACATCTCTCTCGCTGGTAGCGGAGTAACCAGCTCCCGCCCCGGGCAGCAGCACTCGGTAGAACCGGGGCGGAGCTTCTGCTCCACATAAGAGTCGCTTCTGATTCATAGCGGAGTAATTTCAGAGAACCGACTCTTCCGAGTCGTCCGTTTCAGTGCGCAATCACGTCGTTCCAGACCATTCGCATACACTATTTGGACAAAAATATTGGGACACGTACGTTTTTCAGGGTTTGTGCTAGGCCCCTTCCAGTGAAGGGCGATCTAAATACTTCAGCATATGAAGACATTCTGGTCAACGCCGTACTTCCAACTTTGCGGATACAGTTTGGAGAAGGTCTTTTTCTATTTCAGCATGACTGCGCCTCTGTGCACAAAGCAAGGTCTGTAAAGACACGATTTTTGGTCCAACATCAGTGCCTGACCACGAATAGTAGAAGCTGTTATAGCTGCAATGGGGGGCGGGGGGACCAACTTTACATTAAAGTCTGTGTATTTGAATGCAGATGTCATTAAAGTCTTGTTGGTGTAATGGTCAGCGGTCATAATACTTTTGTTAATATAATGTATGATTAAAAACATCTGAGTAACTCAAGAGTCTCAGCACCCATATAAATACTCACACTTTCTGAACAAAATGTTGTAACCAAGCGATGGACAGGCCACTTAACATTTTCTTCACTATTATTCAACTCACATAAGTTAAAAACGTGAACACCTTGCCTTTTATCCTGTTGTTTGGAAAAAAGCAGGAACGCTGACTACAGTTAGGCCTTGTGCCGACTCACTAATATCTAAAGCTGGGACACTGTCTAATTGGACACACCGTTATAAATCTGTTAAATAACAAAATGTATCACAACATTATATCTTAGGATAATACGCTCTGTCTAATTTACTTTGGCTTGGTGGGCTGTTCCTGATCCCACCACTCAATCTGAAATTTTAAATGTGTTACAGGCTGAAGGAAAGAACGTATTTTTTCGCAATTTAATTTCTGAATCACTGTACTTTTAAAGATATTAAACAATCCTTTTGTTTGAAATTGCTCACTTTTCTGGACGTCGTTACAGCCTGCTTTAATTGATCCACGAGTCGGATCTCTATTCAATAACACAGTGATACATTTTTTGGACAAAAGTATTGGGACGCCTGACCATTACACCAACAGAGACTTTAATGACATTGCATTCTAATACATATATTCCTCCCTTTGCAGCTATAACAACTTCCACTCTTCTATGAAGGCTTTCCACATGATTATGGGGTTTCTGTGGGAATTTGTGCTCATTCTTTCTGTAGAGAATCTGAGGTCAGACACTGGTTTGGCTTGCAAACTCGGTTCCAGTTCATCACAAAGGTGTTGGATGGGGTTGAGGTCAGGGCTCTGTGTGGGTCAGTCAAATTCTTTCATACCAAACTCATTCAACATGCTGATCATCTTCTCAGCGTAAGTACAGATCACATATGAAAGCTGCATGTCCTAATCAGTGGTAGGTATTATGCATTATCAGTGTGGTAAAATAATAAGTCAGTAAATTGTGGACGATGTTTTCGGCAAGTTTCTCACCATGAGCGTACATCATGAGGTGAAAGCTGCCTTTTTTCTAGTTTGCTATTGCATCATTATAGAGCCAAAACAGAGCATCTTATCAATCTTTTAAAATTACAAGTATGGCCGTGTAATTCTGAAATGTGCCACCAAAAGCCCAAATGATGTACTAGTATTGGGAACAATGTTGTGTTTTGTAATTTAAAATACACAACTTTTAATAAAATATATAGCTATTTTATTTAGAATCTTTAGACAGTTTGCTGACGCAGTTCTCCGATTGGCTTTCAGGGGTTCTAGCAGACGCTCAAAAAGGAAGACTGACTACATCATGAAGATATTGATCAAACACTTAATCTCCTGTCAGACTTTGATGAACTACTGAGAGTTTCTGTGTCATCAACTCAGAGTTGATGCTGTTGCCTTCTCATCGATCACAACAATACTAGATTTTTGTGATTGATGTCCAGTTTCCTATTGATCTATTGAGTTCTGATTTATGAGGTAAAAGCGGCGTTTCCTGTAGTTTATCACTGCGTCATTATAGAACTAATACAGATCATTGGCTGTAGCTGGTAGCCTAGTGGTTAGGGCGTTTACCGTGTGATTGGAAAGTCCAGGTTCGATTCACAAGACCGCTCGGCGCAGCTGAGATACCCTGAGCAAGGTACCGTCCCCGCGCACTGCTCCCTGGGTGCCGTGTTCCTGCTGCCCCCTGCTTCACTTGGTGAATGGGTTAAATGCAGAGGTTGTATTTCGTGCTGTTCACACTGTGTGCTGTGGTGTGTTCACGTATGACAGAATGATCACTTCACTTATAAGGGATATCTTTTAAAAATAATTACTTATTTGGCTTACTTCCACAAACCAGTCACTAAAACAACTGAGTAGATCAGACACACCGTGCCACAGCGTGCAGTTATTGCATTTATTGTCTTTTATTTTTACGACATTGCACATGTACACTTTGCGTTGTTTAGTTTTTATAAAAGTATTTTGTCATTACTTTTAATGTAGATGTTTGAACACATGCTAAAAATCGTTAAATGAATACACGGAGAACTCATCGGTGGTAAAAAATTGAAGCAGTCCATTTCCCGCAGACTTCTCTTCTGGTTATGTGATGACCAGTATAATGACCTCACTAGTCGGACGCCGGCCACCATCTGTCTTTGGTCTCTACCACCAGTATTCCATCATGGCACAGCATGGCTGTCAGGTCGCTGGCCTGCAGCTGCTGATCGGGCAGCTGGTACTGCCTGGTGAAGCTCCGTGATACAAACCCGTGCTCATCCATCCTCGGCCCATGCTGCCCCCGAATCAGCAGCCAGCCTTCGAACACCTGGATCAGAATGTCCTCTGGTTTGAACTGGGTCACGTCCAGTAGTATTCGGAAAAGGGGCTCGCCCGAATCCTCGTCATCACTGTCTGCCTGCCCGGCTCCACCCTCAGCCTCCACTTTAACTTCCGCTGGCCCAGGCAAGGCAAATAGCCCATGGCTGTCTGCACACTGGTCAAGTTCCTCTCTTTTAAAATGGACTTGGTGTCGCACTGGGCATGAGATCCAGTGGGAAATAGTGACTCCTTCTCCTGCCATGGCACCTTGGGTGTCGAAAGTTGCCCTGCTGTTGCACCAGGCAGACACAGTTTGACTCAGTCACATTACTGTCATGCAGAGCTATTATAAGACCACCGTCCGCTTATGTTTCTAAGCTATGGGGGCGGTGGGTGTCTGGGCTGTTGGGTGGTTGGGTCCTTTTTTTAGAGTGAGCAAAAACTGTGCCCTAGTGAATTGCTCACACACTCCTCTGCTCTCATGAAGTAACAGACTGGGGGAACTGAATTGCCAGGCTTTTTAATTCAGAGACAAGGCTATGCAAATACCTGGCCCATGAAAAAATAAAGAAAGTTTTTTTTTTGCCTGCAGAAACTATAGCCAGGATAAAAAATGGAGCAATCTTTGCCAGACCTAGTCTGGTTGATTGTGTATTTGAATAAATGGGAATCCCAGGCCAGTAGAAACAAATTGGTAAGCCAGCTTCGTCTACAAACCACTGCTGCCATCTTGTGGTGCGTAATCACATGTTTTTGGAAGGAAAGCAATTCAAAGTGTGTGTGTGAGAATGCAGCTTTGTTCACCCACTCCTAGTATTATTAATCCAAGAAAGGTAACAGTATTTGCCTGGTACTTTATCACTGTATTGTTTTAATCAGGTTTGGTCGTGTCATTCTGAAATGTGACGCCAAAAGTCAAAATGATCTACTACATCACGTGCATTGTTTTTTATTAAATGCAGATCAAAATCCACCTCTTCTAGTAGATACTCTATTAGAAAACACAAATGACCAAATCATGACTACATCATGAAGATATTGATCTCAGACAACAGTCAGACTGCCATATCAATGATATTTGCTTAGAAGTTTTGATTTGTGTGATTGATGTCCGGTTTCCTATTGATCACCTCAGTTCTGATTCATGGACAGTTAAAACAACAAAGATTGTGTGTGTTTGTGTCTGTGTGTGTGTATGTTTGTGTGTATGTGTGTGTGTGTGTATGTGTGTGCATGTGTTTTTTGCCCAATAGCCAATGAAAGACATGATTTTCCTTGTGGACAGGAATTAACTTTTTACCTTAATGGGAATCATTAAGGTGATCATTTAGGTGATAACCCAGAAAAAAACGGTACTGGTATCATTTCTGGTTGCTTTATTATTGCAGAGGTGTGTAAACATGCAATCCAATTAACCGTTTTATTTTGGAGTACGATTGGAGCTCAGCCGATAATCTCTGGAGAAAAGCCTTACACTAATCTATGGCTCTTCTGGTTGTTGTGTTCTCTCTCTCTCTCTCTCTCTCTCTCTCTCTCTCTCTCTCTCTCTTGTTGTTTCTTGCTCAGTCTCTCTCCCTCCCTCCCTCAGTGTTTATTTATGAATGGGAGATGAGAGCGTGGTCTCCTCCTCTTATGCTGGTGATAGAATCTAAACTGCCTGTTGATATCTCCCTGGGCCACCTCAAAGTGGCTTTTGTGGCTTTGTGCTTTTGTGCCTGAAAGCTTTTCCTCTTCCTGGCCTTCTTCAATTACTCTGGCTCGGCTTGTTTGGTTGTTGTGGGTTACGCTGTTGCCGTGGACAATGTCTGAACACATTCGGCTTTCTATAGCACTGTGCAGGATTGGCTTTTACACGGTAAGTCAATCAAGAGCCTCGGCATTTTCCCGATATTTAAAACCAGTGTAGTGTAGCTGCTGTCGATCGTCTCTTTGATTTTGTCAGTGTAAATATTGGGCCGTACAGAGATTTGCATTGTTATTTAAATGCCATGCCTTGGACAGGCTGAATACATAATAAGTACGTAATTAATACTGAACAGCTTTTTAAAACGGATCCTCCTGAGTCCAGTTTACTCCTTTGTTCTTTAAAAAACGCCACATTTGTGGCATGAATGTAAGAAACAGTGGTCAGAGTTACATTTGAAGTTGACCATTGCTCTTTGGTAACCTTTCAATAATCATTACACCACAGAAGGTGAACATTAGCTGTTGCTCATCTCAGGGGCACTCTTTAAGCAAGTGCAGCAGGTGTGCTTGACACGCTCTTCTCCAGGCTACATAATGCACTGTGGTAACTGGTGAAGGTGAAAATATTTACCACACATATTGCACATCTAGCTTTTCAAAATGTTTATAATAAATGAGCATTTTATGTGTCAGGTTGCAAGACATACAGCATTTCTTTTTAAACAAATATCTCCACAGAGTACTAACCAGTTCAGAAGAATGGCAGAGCATTATTTTCCATTAACACCTGCTCCACATTGGCCCTTTGTGGATAGGAACAGACACTCCTAGCATAATCAAACCTGCAAAACCATTGCAGATATTTAGGGGTCCAAGCATGAAGTGCGTAGTTTTTTTCTTTCTTTTTTTCGCTTTTTCATGCATATTTGCATTTGCTGAGCATTCTTCCCACCCCACAGAAAATAACAGGAAAATGAAATGGATTTTCAATAAGATTGGTGCATAGGATTCTCCCTTTTTAGTGCATATGGTGTCTTAGATGATAAAGATTGGAAAACATGTCTAAGGGTTTGACTATCCCATACATTCTCAGTGCTCACAGAGTGATGGAACGTTTGAAACATAACCATAGCAGCCATTAGAACAGTTACTATACAGAAGGAGCCATTGTGCCATGGTTGTGTTTTTTTGTTCCACACCCAGGACAAGACATTCTTGTACACACAAATCTGCTGGTGGCATAAAAGGAGCACTCCATGTTTGTTTTTGCAATTAATAAACATAGCAAGGAATGCTTGCTACTGTCCCCAGAAAATCCCCCATTGGAGACACAAACAAATGATCCAAAAGAAGCCCTCTGGTCAGATCTCTGTACGGTAGGTGGGAAAGGATGAGAATACATTCTTCAGTTTAAAGTTGTTCTGAAAAGCAGACTTGGTGCACTGACTTCAGCGTCAGTGTTTTGCTGCATCTGCTGTCACTAAAAGCAAGAGTGAAGAATTTTCTCACACCATCACCTACTATGGCATGAGAGCCAATGAGGTTGATGTTTTCTGTTACTCTAAAATCTAAGTTATTTTACTGCTCTACTGGTGGTTAACGTTTTATTGCCCTTGCCCACTGCTCCTAACTCTTAATGTGGTGTTTGAAGGGTTGAATGCAGAGGCTGCATTTCTCTGCTTAAACAGTGTATGTGGTGTCCAGGCAACAGCCCTGGCTTTAGGGCTAAAGGCCTTATTACTCCTCATTAGACCCCTGAAGTGGCTTCATTAAGACCCCAATGGAGGCAAAAACTACTTCATTTCCATTTTGGTCAAGGTGTCAGGGTAACTCCCCACCAGGCATAGTTTTGTGACCATTAAAATCAAACTTTCAGCGTTTCGCTTGTTATCCTCTTCAATTAATATGTACTCAATTAGCTAAGATGAAGATTGCTTCATTCGTTTTGCAATGGCCTATTGTGTTTTGTCGGATCACGGCATATTTTTAGATGTGGTTTGGAATTTTTCACACTTTGAAATACCTAGACGTCTGACCGTTCCACCAACAGGGACTTTAATGATATTATATTCAAATACACGGTCTTTAACATGGACTTTACCCCCTTTGCAGCTATAACAGCTACCACTCTTCTTGGAAGGCTTTCCACAAGATTTTCTGTGGAAATTTGTGCGCATTCATTCTGTAGCGCATTTATAATGTCAGACACGGGTGTTTTAACATGTCTTTTATGGAGCTTGCTTTGTGCACTGGGGCACAGTCATGCTAGAAAAGGACCTTCCCGAAACAAAGCTGGAAGCATGGCAGTGTCCAAATGTCTTGGCCTGCAGAGGCATTAAAATTTCCCCTCACTGGAAGTAAAAAAAAATCTGAATTCAGTCATTTAGAGGTGTGTCCCAATACGTTTGTCCATATAGTGTAATAGAGATAGAAGGGGCTATATTTTTTTATCTGCATATACCACCTCCTCTTTCATTCCAGACCTTTTTACTAGTCGATTAAGTAATGTTGCAGGGGCAACTCACTAACCACTAGACCACCAGCTATACAATTAGTCTATCAAACGGGCTTTAGCGAGGAGCAGTGGGTCAGAAATTTTAGAATGAGCCAACTTTCGATTTGCTGTGTCAACGTTTGTTGTTGTTTGACGTTTGCGCGCTTCCACACGTACTTCCCACACAACGTCATTAAACCGCGATGAAGTACAAAATTTTCACGGTTAATGACGTACAGAACGCAATGCCTAGGAAAATCTGATCTGCCTGTTTACACGCATTGGCACATATCTGATTTATATATGATTTATTTCCGCATATGAACGAGGCCTGAAACCGATCTCATAATATCCGAATGCATGCAATTTTTTCCTGTTTACGCTGTCATGGAACAGATCCAATCTGTGTCACATATGTGCAAAAAATCGGAATTGGGTCACATTTAACTGACAGTGTCAACGAGGCTTAATATACAATAATGTACATTCTACAATATGGATACTTAATATGGCTTCATATTTATAGAAGTGGTAACAAATGTATATAAGTATTATTTGAACATATGTTTATACTATTAATCCAAATATATGTATGAATATGTGTATGGGTGAATAACGTGACGCCTAAATATTCTGTCTGGCAGTATATTTTTTTTAGTTAAAAAAGTTTTAAATGTACAAAAATATACTATCTGTATGTAATACCTCTCCCATATATGTGCTCACTTAAACTTTTCAAAAATCAAGAGTTATTTGTAATTTTTTTGTAATTTAAAGTGTCAAAAAATCATGTGGTGCGACCGTCTGGCCATGACTTCTGTTCTGAAAACTTCTTTCAAATTATTCAAAATCTACTACAATTCATTTTCTGCCCTATTCGGCATAATTTACAAAGTGCTTTGTATTCCTGTACAAAACTGTAAAACATTTGCAGTTATATTTCTATCCTAATACACAAACAAACTCAGATGATGTGCATTTCATTAAATATCATGTGGTTCGACCATCACAAAATGAAAATTTCGGAAATTTTATGTTGGAATCTACTCAAAGACGGGAAGTTGCATCATCCACCATTTTGTCATAGACCTATGGAAGCTGAAAGC
>JBBPDH010000037.1:10038237-10054954 GCA_037974565.1 Clupeocharax schoutedeni
CTGAAACCATAGCAACATAATGACGTAAGCGTGCTCCGGCACGAATGCAGAAATCTAATGTGAGTGCGGGCCAGAGGTGGAGGGGGGACAATCGTACTCGGGCCTGGTTCAAGGCAACTGTGCATAGTGTGAGTACACCCTTAGGCTGACAAAATGGAAATTAAAGACCACATAAAATGGGAAAACAAATTTACTTCAATGACTCAAAGTAAAAGGGTTTTATGTATTGATATGTGTTGGTATACTGTCAATGTTTTCATAACGCACCACTCACTTCCCAGTTCATACAGTCCATATATGGAAACTAAACAAATCCTGTTTTGAATTAAATGGTTTTGGGATGTTATGAAGTTTGGCCCCGCCCCATCCACATGTATGTTATGATTTAGCCTGGGCTGCTTTTTGAAAGAGCACAAGACAGGGCACTTCAGCGTTTAATGTTTTACTGTAACTGATAAAGTCAAGTCTAATTTATTTATATAGAGCTTGAACTGTGGTGGCTGAACTAGTCTGGAGGACAGGTGAGTGGTGGGATGCCAGCTCCAACATCCTGGTTTTCTTCAGTTCTCTGTTCATATGAGCTTTAAAATACGGACTTTTTTATATCTATGTTTTATCCTTAAAAGAGTGATCAGTTCACATGGGATTGGCTGAGAAACTAGCATTAAACCTGACTGTTTGTTTCTGGACACCTTTTGGCCTAAACTATTGATTTTGAGCTGGAAAAAGTTATGTGACATCCAGTCTTTAATTTCCTTTACACAATCCTCAGTTTTATTTAATCTAAATTTATGATAAGCATTTCCTGATATATACATTCAGCTTATTGCCAGTGTAGCTGTTGAAGCGGAACACATGCTTGTGGACAACTGTTACCAATTGCAGCATGTATACTGTAAATAATAGAGGACCTAAAATAGAACCATGTGGAACTCACTACTTTACTTTTATATATACGGACATGTTATCTTTCACACTTGCCATGGGTCAAATTTCATTTAGTCCTGGATAGGGCTACTCCTGTGACTCCAACCAGGTTTTCTAGTCCAACAGAATTGTGTTTTTTTTTATGTCAAAAAACATTACTACTACTATTACAACTACTACTACTACTACTAATAACAATAACAATAACAATAATAATAATAATAATAATAATAATAATAATAATAAAAAGAAGAAGAAAACAAACAACAACAAAACAACAAAAACAAGATTAGCCTTCTTCATCTGTGGTGTAATAACTGCTAGTTTAAAACTTTTGTTTAATGACCAAGTTTGAGACATTGAGACCTGATTATTAATTGTAAGATTTCTTTGAGTACGCTTGTAGGAGCTGAGGTAAGATTGGAATTGGTCATTTAAAAATAAATGCAAAAGTATTTTTGGTACATAAAAATAAACAAACATAAGTAAGTTGGTTAAATCTTTTGGTTTAAACTTCAGCAAATATATTACTGTACTGTTTACCAAAAAAGGATGTGATATGGGCAAGGTCATCTTTCCCTTTAGTAATCCCTCAAATACTTTAAGTACTTAATAGAAAATGTAAGGTTGTATGGCAGATTCACTAAAGAAAACCCTTAAGTACCCCATAAGGCAATTTTGCAGAACAAACTTAATCTTAAGGAGCGGTAATCTTAAGAGAAAATGTTAATAAGATTTTGGTAATAATAATTAGCAAAATAAGTCTAGATTTTGGAAACATCATTAAACATATTCATCATGAATATCAAAACATATAAAATTCCAAATGTATCAGAGATTTTACATTGTATAATTTTTAAAGTATCTGTAACATGCAAGAAGAATTGAAGAATTTTTGTGTTGGCTATGTTTCTCATCCTAACGAAATAATGATACCTGATTCTGAGCTCACATTTATTATGACCTTAGCATGCATAAGCCATACATTATCTTTTCATCAGTGCTCGCATGTGTAATACTTGGTGAGGCTAAGAGAGGCAAATAAGACCAGGCCACTGATCAGATGTGGACCACAGATTGTGCTGAGCAGGTTACTTCAAGGTAATCCCACAAATGTTGACTTAGCAAGAATCTCTTTCTTCTAGTTATCCTGCGTCAGACCAAAGTCCTTTTAAAATCCAGACACCGTCTAGGAAGCATTTATTTTTTAACAACACAAGTCAAGCATGCAAGTATGTCAATTACATTCAAATACTACTGACACTAAAATGTTTCATTTGCACATTCTGCTGTGATTATGTATCCATCGCCTTTGTTACTGATGTACAAGCACAAGATTTTTATATGTTTCTGAGCCTTTTGATACTGGTGGGTTGAACTAGAGTTTGAAGCTTGAAAGCAGCAGTAGTGTTTATATGCTCTGGCAGCGCAAAAACAGTGAACTCAGAAGTGTTTTGTGACTCTCAGGAGGAACGTAGTCAGGATCTGTCTGTGATTATATAGTCAGCTTGCAAGTAGCATAGCTGAAAAACAAAAGGTTAAACAGGCAGAAAAGGAATATGTCGGGTAGACTCGAATTACGTCTGTCACCTGACAAACCTCTGAGGAATTAACCAAAATACTCTTCCATAATATATAACCGCTTTCTGACTGCAGTTCAGTAAGGCTCAAGCCAGTACAGTGACCACAAAATAGATGACTTTGCCTGTATCAGGATTGCTGAGCTGGCAGTTTCTCAATCTTTTAATGTGGCCTCCTCTTAAAATATTTCAGTATAAAGTAAATAGCAATCACTAATGAAATCATAAGATTCTCCCAAGCTAAAACAGCTAAAAGGGCTCACTTATGGAGTTGCTAACAATTTTAACTAACAGCCGTAAAATTGTCAACTTTTTTGTAAGGAAACTAGGCTCTAAAACTCCAGTCCTTGCTTTGTTTACACTCTCAGCAGTGAGTAGCCTTATGAGTGACAAGCTAAAAAAGAAAAATGGCATATATTAGTTAAATGTTTAGAGGTAGTCAGGGTTTTCCACACTGTGATGTGGGTTTTTAATAAACACTCTGGCATGAAGAAGATGGATCCAACTAAGAAGTTGGAACTAATAACTAAAAAAAAAACTGCTGACAGAAGTTCATCACTGAAACTGCAATGTGTCCCTTAAACTAGAATGCATTATTAGAAGTGGTGTCTGGGTGCCTTAACATATTTGTGTTTATTATTTATTGTGTTTATATTTATTAGAGTGTGACAGACAGACATTAGCCCATAAGGCTTAGGTGTTTGTATATTTGAACAATTATCTGGTTTCAGTATGAAATATCTTGCGTGAATAATTGTTAGTTTTAGCTTGTTTGGTTGGTTTGAGCTGCTAATTTTCAGTAATATCCAATCTGCCAATTAATATGTCATGTTTGGGAATTAAAAGTAATTTTGTTCTGACACCCCAAGTTTGAAGCTATTAATATAGCAAAGGATTTTTCTTTTACTTCTACTGGTAGCAGGCTAATGTGATTTATCACAGATAACAAATCAATTTTTATTAGAAACATCTTTGCTTATTCTGGTCTAATGGTTTTCAGTTAATTTAAGGGTACAACAATATGGCGCAATGTATCAATGCTGTAAAACTAGTCATATAATATTTCTCATTAACATCCCTATTTTTTATTTCATTCTTTTTGATCCTTGCTCTGTCATTCTTGACAATTCAGACATTTGTTGATGTGATTTAAAGCTGTACTGAGAGTAGTTTTTCTGCGAACTTTTCTGGTGATGATCTGTGACCTGTGGTTTTGAATGACTCTGAGCGTGCATAGTGCTATTCAGTGTGTGAAGTTGCTCACTCACTGATGGGACATGCTGGGCTCGGTATAATATTTCAGATTCATGAGGCCTAGTCACCAAGTTCACACGAAACATCTCCCGCCAACCTTGCGTCTGACCACTTTCGCTGCTGTGAACAGGAGCTGTCGTCTTGGGGTGCCATTCAGGAAGCCGGTGGTGACGTTAGCGGGTGATACTTGTTATGTCACGGGTTAACAAAAATGAGTCACTTTGGAAGGAATGAGAAAAGTGTTTTCAGCTATTGTGGCTGCATCGGAAAGTGACACCTGCTCTCCTCCAGTGCGGTTCTGCTCATGCCAGAGAGGCTCCATGAGGGATGTTTTGGCTAGCTGACTCCGTGCACTACTTGCTCATGTTTCACAGTTAGACCTCTCCAGCTGAGGAGACGCATACTGCGGTTGTGGTGAGAACCAAATAGGCAACTAGAGAATGAAGCACTAAAGTATTTCAGAAAACTCTCCTGCCAGATGAAAATTTTCATTTCCGTTTACGGCATTTATGATGCTCTTATCCAGAGCGATGTACATCAGTGCTCGAGTAGTCCACACTGTTTCTTAAAGCTGGAGAGCAACTTAAATCCACGTCCACTATTCAACCAAAATACTGTACATTCGGTGCACCTGAACAACACCTATCAAATAATAGCTAGCCAACACTTACCAAACAATACCTTAACAACTCAAGCTAAACAAGTGCCCTGTCGAAAACATCTAAAAGCTGCTCTATACATGTTCCAGACATTATTTCAGAGAAGAAACCAGAAGTTTACATTTACGGCATTTATCAGACGCTTTTATCCTAAGCGACTTCCATTCTCTAACTACAGGGGACAGTCTCCCTGGAGCAACTTGGGGTTAAGGGTCTTGCTCAGGGACCCAGTGGTGGTGCTGGAGGTAGGATTCGAACATGCAACCTCTTGGTCTGGAGGCAAGTGTCCTACCCACTGAGCTACCGCCTGTAAAGTTGTGGTTGTATGACCTCCTAGAGGACATTTGGCAGGCATATAGCTCCCGAAAATAACACCGCATGGAACATTGAGTTATTTTTTAATCAATCTACATGGTCTGTGATCCCTATTAGGCCGTGTGACTGCCTTACAACAGGCATGATGACACTGACCAGTGCCGAGTGTAAAAAACTTTTCAGGACTATGGCACATTGTAAAAGCTAAATATTGTCATTTTGGCTGAAATGTCTTGGTGAAATGCCTGTTTCGTGCCATATTAATTTGATCAGCACAAATCCACATTACTCAGGAGCAGGCTGTGTGTTCCTGTGGACTATTTTTAGTGATCTAAGTCACAGTGCGATTAACCTCTTTTAGCTGTTTGCAAACACTCCAGTGTCACGTGAGTTTGGCATAGAGAGGCTGTGACTTGCTACAGGCCTTTGATTTGATTGCAGTGCCATCTCGGTTCACACTCTGTGCCGTGCCATCCGACAGCAAAAGTCCCTTCTGTTAATACTTTTCCAAGCCTGCCATGCCTGTAAATGCTGAGTCTTATGAAAGAGGTATGGCCTGACTGGATAATCTCAGGGTCTAGCCAATTATTTCCCAATTCCAGTATGTAGGGGTCCCATAACTGAAATGTGTGTGTCTTTCTTCACAAACTAACAAGCTACATGTTGCATGTGGTATGAGGGCAAGTCTAAAGTCGATTCATCAAACCTAACTCCTACTCTGTATTCTATATAATTATTTGATCTATAATGCTGAAATTATTAGCAGCGAGTGAAAGCCAGTAATCACCAGTTAGCATTATTCACGTTAAACAATCAATTTAAAAAACACAAAACATAAAGGAATATGTGAAGGTGAACTAATCATATTACCAGATGACCCAAGGCAGCAAATAGCTTGATCTGTTCTCTACCCAAGTTCACTTAAACTTTTCTTTTCTCAGTTGAACAGCAGATCTTTCAAACATTCAAATGTTAATAGTATATGTCGCATTTTCTGTTTGATAGTTTTAGCATTTGGGCCTGAATTTTGCATGCTGTAAGTACCTGCTCAGTATTTGTGAACTGACACACTCATTCCATTGTACACCTGCCGCCATGCCACCTCCTCAGACCCCCCCGCCAACTGCAAAGATGTGACATTTGTGTCATCTGAACAGGTTTACATCTAAATGGTGTTTAAACTAAAAAGAATTAAAACATGAATGATGTGTGGTTATTTTTAAATGGTATTACAAGAAAATGTTAGAAATACTTAACGCAACTGTAACTGACTGGTTATGAAGTGTAATGTAAAATATACTGTAACTGCTATTTAATTTATGTGAAAGTTTAATCAAAATTACCACCCGTTGCCTTCACAACAGGACAGATTCCTTTCCAGCGATTTTTGGAAATAATTTGTGCCCAAACCCTCCCAGCACCTTTCTGTCTCTCGTGCTGGAAACTCATTTCAATCTTGTCGGTTCGGCACGTCCCTGTAGCTCAGTTGAAGAAAGATCTGGAGACTGGGGAGGCCTAGGCAAACTTTTTAAAATTTAAACTTTTGCTTCTCTTTGGAATGGATATAAGTTTGGCACAATTTTGCTCGGGAACATTTTCCTATTAATGAATTAATTAATTTTGTCCAGTGATACATAAACCAGAAGGATGTATAATGTTTTAGAAGTGAGTGTGGCATTTCTGATCCAAAAAATACTCAGTTAATTAAAGACAGACCTGATGTGTCTCCTCAAAAGCAAAAGTGTTGAGCTTGTATAAAATATTGAAAGCCAGTCAGTTACATCTGTTTTACGTACTTCTAATAGTTTTTTGATTGTAACATTTTTGAAAAAGCAAAAAAATCATATTTTTTAATGAATTCATTTTTCTTCCGCCCTGTACTGTGCACGTGAGTTTATGTGTGTGTGTGTGTGTGTGTGTGTGTGCTTGTAGATATATAAAGAGCATTGTCAGTCGTATCTTTACAGTATGGAGCTGGGGTGAGTGCTAGTAAACACAGTAAATTTAAAAGAACAACAGGACAAATTGCACTTATCAAAGAGATTTAGTCACCTGGCAACACTGGAACGGAAACTCACGCCTCCCGGAACCCGGTGTGTCATCATGCATAATCAACCAGGTCATCACTGCCCACTGAATGGGCACAAAACGAATGGGCACAAAATGTTTCCTCAGAGTGCTGTCACCATGTGTGGTGGAACTGACATCGTCTTTATCTTTCTCCAAATATTAATGTGAAATCTATTGATTTATACATGAAAAACGCTTTTAGAAAGTTGCTTTTGCAGATAAAAAATGTTCAAATTGCAAGAATTTCACCAAACATACTACATTGCACCGTGTGAATTGTTAGCATTTTATATTTGCTGGATGTTTTTCTGGACACCCCCCAGTGCAAACTGGAGAACACCTCCCTTCCATGTGTAGCAGCACCTTAATAATGGAAAAAATAGGCTCATGGGCTTAGCGCACACTCTGCTGTTGATTACAAGCTAGTTCTTCGAATGGTTCAGTGCTAGTTTATGGTGTAATGTTAGTGACTTGCTGTTTGTTCGTCACCGGAGTGAGGTTTATAAGACTCGCTGGACCTGTAAAGGCCTCACTGGGGCCCTGTGTGTGACTTGTTTTCAAGAGCGTAACATACATGGCACGGAATTCCTTGTTGACACCAATCTCCTGCTGTTGGGGCCCAAGGAGGAAACAAGTCGAGAGAGGGGAGCTGTATGTTGATACAACACCTCAACAAAGCCGGCTGTGTGGATGCTTTGCCCTGATGGACTGTTACTTGTTTTATAAATGTTCCCCGCACATGGGCTACGTTACTGGACCAGCGATTAGGTCCTTATCCTAGATTCACACAACAGGCCAGTTCTGAAACATTTTAATGAACAACATTCGAGCATTCATCTCTTATTAACCATTACTTAGTCATTAAATATGTCCCTTAATATGATTTCCAAATGTGAGACGACAGATTTTACCTCCTGGGACATCCTGATGGTATTAATGAGCTCTTAACTCACTCCAGCTGGTTGGAATCACAGTAAAAGTTAGGAATGAGTAGTGGTCATGCACCTTTTCTCCTTTAGCAAAGTATTTTTCACATGCACACACACACACACACACACACACACACACACACACACACACACACACACACACACCATACATATATGTTGCCTGAACATATCCTCATGCAAGGACAAAATTTCTTTGCTTCCAACAAGCACCTGAAGGTGGCAGGCAGCTTATTGATGTTAATGGTTTGGAGGAGGCAGATTTGACTTTAGCCTACTTGTGCAACATGCCGCCTCAGTCCACTTTCTGTTGCGCAAGTATAACATTTGAGGATGGATGTAATGAACATAACATAGTAAAGACTGTTTTAGCGGTTCAGCTTTAAATAACAAAAATGCACCCTCAGTTCCCCAGAAAGCATGTGGGACTGCATGACTTGTTTGATGATGTCACCCAAGTTTCCCAGTGTCTGTGCTGTTCTTGGAGCAGCCCCCCCACTTCCTGATCGCAGCCTTCTGCAGCTTTCCTGTGCTTCTCTCCTCTGTGAAGAAAACAATGCCTGCTGTAAGTTAATTCACATCTGGTTTCAGTGTACCAAAGTGAAAACTGCTGTTGCTTATCCATTGTGACAAAGCAATACCACCCATGCATGTGAGCTTTCAAACTGCATTCGGCATTGTAACAGTGATCAGCTTTTGAGCAAAATACGTGTGTTTGTACATCACCGACTTTTTGACATCGTTCATTATAGCTTTCAAACAACAACAACAGCAAGCAGATCAGCAGTACAGCAATCTGGGAAAAACCCAGTACAACACGGGGCACCTGACCTTTCAAACACATAATCAGTCATACAAATGATCCCATAATCACTTCTCGCTGTAATGGTTCCCTTAAGAAAAGGAGTTTCTGTCATTTCTTTATTTAACATCCAAATACTTCTTGTGTTAGTATCTTTTTTTCTTTGTTCTGGAAAAGTTCAAATCAGAAATATCTTTGTTTTTCCATGGGACATCGCTCACAAAAATGAACCACGGTTTACTATGATTACATAACCATGTTTTTCATGGGTTTTTGGGTAACTATGAAGTGGTATATGTATATGAAAACTATGGTAGAACCACAGCTACCATGAAGTGCTATGGATAAACCATAGTAAAAATATGGGTAGTACCAAAGTACCATGGGGTACCATAGTAAAACTATGGTGCCCCAAAACTCTGCAATAAAACCATAGGAAACCATAGTGAATTTTCTTGACTTGATTTTCTTGACTTGATTACACTGAAAACCTGGAATCTCCCCGTCTTTCTACTGCCAACTTCTGCCCCAATCTTGTTGTGTGGAATTCCTCCCACTAGCTAGGACTCCCCCAGTCACACAAGACCGCCAGCACTAGGAGGGCAATGGCTAGCACATGCTTCCCTTGATTTGCATGAAGCACCACTCCACCTTTTCACACTGCCTCTAACGCAGCTGTTACGGTACAGCATGAATCGCTTGGATCGGCACTTCTGTTATGTCAGCTAACAGATGCCTGTGCTGCTAGCATCATACTAAGTGATGATACCACCCTACCCACCCAAAGTGAGCAAAGCCACATGTACGCTCTTGGGCTCCCTGCTGTGGTACCACCAGGGCCAAAGCTTAGAAGTTTGTGCCATTTGGGAGCTAACCCCAGAGTGGTTGATCACACTTGGACGTAACAACGAAACATTTGAATATGGATGGAGAATAAATGAACTCCTGTGGCTGTGCTAGGTTATTCAAGGTGGACTGGGCATCTGTTTGTGTTGTGATTGTCTTGGCATATCCTCCGCTCTTTGTTGACGTCTGCTCAGTGTTTGTTGTGAGGGCTGTGGGCCTGGGAAGTGTTGAAGTGAAATGGTGAAATCTGTGTTCTGCAAATGAAATCACTCTTGGCACAAAGATCTTTTGTTCATCCCCACTATTCGTAATTTCGTAGTTTTCTTCATATTTTCCATTTGAAGCTTTCCAGTTCTTTTGCATCCTGTTTACGGTATAAGTGCCACAATGAACCAACCTATTTTGTGGTAAACTCTTTTAATTCATTACTACAATTTGTGTAATTAATTTACATTCCTACTAAATGCAAATGCAAATGTCTTAAGCACATCTCCTTATACAGCTGTTTTATGTAGGTATGTTTTTGGTATAACTTTTACCAAACTTACCACAAAAAATAAGATCTTAAATCTCCCATGTTATCTCTATTCCTATTTCTTATACAAATTAGGAAGAAAGAATATACAAGCATGATTTCCATGTATTCCTTGCAAAAAAGATGATTTTTACATTTTTAATAGTTTTGCACAGGCCACATTTAGGATTTTTTCCCTTTTAGTGAGTAGTTAATCAGAATAGTCTGTGCTAACTTTTACATAGACTTTTTTAAAGTCTCCACAAGAAAAACAATTGTCTCAGAGCAACTGGAATTCCTTTGAGAAGAAAGACTGAGAAGAAAGTTTGGGGGTGGGTTAAGGGTGGTCAAAGCAAAAAGAAAGAATTAAATAGGTCCGTCCAATACAAGCTCAGCCTATCCTGTACCAAAGCTATGTTAAAGCATACATCAACCATTGAAGTGGAGAAACGATCACATTTTGATGTCCTTGTTTATTTATCATACAATTATAAGAATGTCTGATTGTCTCATCCTTTTAATCCTCAGCAATATATAGTTTAGTCCAATAAACGATTAATGCAGATATAAAACATTCTGCCCAATAATGAAAAATAAGCAGCTAGTGCTTCGCTGTCCTTTTTGCAAGCACTTACAAATGCTAAAACTTAATTTAGGCTTCATGCAGTTTTTGTCAGTTTTTTAATCTTCATTCAGACGACTTCTGCTCATCCGTCATTCTTTCCTTAAGCTCAGAGGGTGGGCCAGGAGAGGACTCCAGAGCACAATCCATTGGTTCAGCATTTTGTCTCTATTATCAGGTGCTGTTCAATAAAGAGGGTGGGCTCAGTCTCAACTGAGGCTGTCCTGCCTTTTGATCATCGATCTTTTGACCCTGGTTTTTTAATCTCTCTCTTGACCTAAACAGATTTGGCAGTGGGACGCTCCTGAAGGAACTTGCTGTTGTTCCAGTTGAGTAGAGAGTCAGCTAAGTGTTATAATGCTGGTGTGCAGGGTTAGCTACAGCAGGACCACCACAGAGGTCAGCCTTCAATCACTACATATCCCACCCTTTACCCTCGACGTAGCCCTTGCCACCACGACTGTTCAGTCTGAAACTTCCCATGCTTTAACTTCTGTCATATAGTCATTTATTTGTCTTATTTTTTTTTAAAAGAATTACAATGTTGCTTCTTACGTGTTTCAAAATGTTATAATCCAAAATGAGATTAAAATGCTTTTACATTAATGTAGGTTAAAAACATGTTTTTCTTTCTTCTGTAAAATATATTTACAAGCTTCTTTTGAGAGAAAAGGTTTTGTTCTGAAAATGGTGTTTACAACAAATACTAAACCCTCGCTCCCATTACAGTCAGTAATGATAAATACACACCACTTATTCAGTATCACATAATCCTGATTCCAAATCCTTTTTCTCATCATAGCAAAACCATTTCCATTCACTTGACATGCCTTGGCACTTTTGTCAACTTACAACCTCCATGGGATAACTCAAAACAGGGAGTTGTAATTTAGAATGTCGCGATGGCCCAGGCTCTATAATTAAGAGATAAAGTAAGATTTGCAGAAGTGTATGCTGAAACCAACAAATGTTTTGACTTGAAAAAAGTAATTATTGACGAGGCTTGTTTTTGTACTTAATTCCTTTTCCATGTTCATTTGTCAGTGTCAATTCAGTAAGGGCTCACACTGGGTGCAGTTGCACTTAGAACGTAAAAGAGCTTCTAAAGTAATTGTACTGCTAAGTGTTACAGTAATAAGCTTTGTTTGATTGTGGTATTATTGCTCTGGTTGGGTTTTCAACCCATTCATCAATTATGAATAGAGGTTAAGACTCCTCACTAAGGGTGGAGCAAGTAAATAAAAATGGATTTTTAATGAGAACATTTAGTATCCTTCCATGAATAACATCAACACTATATTCCAGGTAACACTGTTTATCAAGGCCGAATTATACTTCTGCATCTCCCAGTACAGTCTGGACGTGTCCTAAAAGGCGGTGTCCAAATAAGAGTGTACAAAATAAAAGATAGGACAGTATATTGAAAATGAGACATACAATATCAGAAATGTGAAGTTCTCTGTTTTAATTTGCTGCTAGTAAGTGTCAGGAATCACACTACTGTTCTGCTTTAGCATTCTTTCTGTAACCAGACCACTTTTATAGCCTACAGGTTTTGAAATATGGGTGTGATTCCAACGTCAAAATGTCCATATAATCACCTTCAGAGTGCTTTTTTATAATAATTTAAAATATATATATATATATATATATATTTATTTTTTTTTTGGTGGCGGAATCCCCTCTGTAATATATTCAGAAAAATAAAGAGTGGTTGAGTTGTCTTTAAAAGATGTGTTGGAGAGAGAATCTGTGACATCACTGGTTATGAAAGCCAGAAAAGACAAAAAGTAAAACAAACACGGAGAAAAAAACGCAGAGCAAAACACTAAACTTTTTTTCTGTAAGACACTAAGGTCGCTTACAGAAAAAAAGAAGTATGTCATACTGTTATGTTCATTAATGGTAGATAATTCTACTTTGTAGTGATGTCATTCTGCAGTGCAAGGCAGGGAGTCACATTCAAAGAAGGGTCTGAAAAGAATCCATCACCATTCTTTTCATCAGAATGGTGCAAGTACAATCCTTGGAACCATCCATGGCCTGTCGTCCAAGAGACCCTCGCTCTATCTGGGTGGCCAGAAAAACCCTCCCTCCCTCCATTACAGCACGATGCCACGATGTTTAGATGTCTAATGTTGTTACATTAGCCACAGTTCCTCTCTCTCCCAGCACTGGCAGTATCGTGTGATTGGGAGAAACCTAGCTAGCAGGTAGCTAGTGTTTGACGCGACTGAAAGAGTGTAAAAAAGAGATTGTTTAACTTGGGCTGAAAAGCTTCTTACTTGGGCTGACAATTTTGCCTACCTAGTTTCCACTCTTGGCGTAGTGTAAAGGCACCAGATCAGTTCACGTACTTGATGTTTGATGCAGTTAGGGATGTATCAGTGCACTTATAAAAGCGATCTGTGGAAGTGATATTTCACCAGTAGTAAAAAGCTGAAGTGTATGTTCTTGATACATCTAGTCATATAGTTTCTATTCTCTAATCTCTATTGTCTGCTTCTTCTTTTTTTTAATCGCAATTAACAAAGTGTTGATAAGATATTTCCTTTTTGCCCTTTGGTTGTATTCTTTTATGTTGAGCATGCAACATCTTTCTATACCTCTACATATTTCCCAACATGTAAGGCAGACACCACAGGAAGGGGAAAGAATTCAAAGCTTCCTTTAAGTGGCTTTCTTATTTGGCATTGATAGTTAAACCTCGGCTCTGCTTGTCTTTTCTTTGCTCAAAGCATCCAGATGCAAGACACAAGGTGTGCCGCTCTGACTTGCCTGGCCCAAGCCAGCTGCGTCTAGACGTAGTAACCAAACAAATGTGTGTCTAGCATCAACAAAGCTGGGTCATTTTTCTGCATGCTGGAACTGCCGGGCTGTGTGTTATGAGTTGTGCTTGGAATGACAGAAACCCACGTACTACTGAGCTCGCTTACTTAAGCACAAACATACACATTATCCCCCAGCCTTTTCAGACAACGAGGTTCAACTCTTGATTTTCACAGCATGTAAGCGCTCACTTAAAGGAGAGGAATTCGTGTCAAAGAGTGCGGTGCGTGTTAAATGCAGACATCTCATGGTAAACGTGTTGAAAAGCCTTGTGTTTAAATCAGATCCAGACTTTTTTCAAAGCAATACTTTAAAAAAAAAACCTGCCATTTTATAAAAAGGCACAGCTGAAAAGTCTTAGAATGGCTTTACGTGGTAAAGGAGAGGAAATGCAATATGTATGCGATGCAAAGTAGAAAACCACAGCCTGCTAAAAGAGAAACTGTGATAACTGTGATAACTGCGAACAGCGAACACTTCCGACTCTGTCCTCTCTGGTCCAAGCTGTTAGAGGTTCTTTCCATCATCTCCTCAGATTGGCCCTTGCAGAGGCCGATGCAGCGAGATAAAAAATAATGTGTGAAACCAAAGCAAACCACAGGCACATCGCAACAATGCAAATTCCAGACTTCCTCAATTTCCTATCTTTTATTATCAGAGCAGCGATTGCATCGTTTCTTTGCTTTAGGCATGTCTGATTTTACTACAGACAACAATGCTTACTTAACTGAGAACTGATTCAGCTTAGGTTATGACGGATAACTCACTTATACTACAGTTAAATTCTTGGCCATGATATATATTTACTTTAGTAAATCATACAGTAAGAATAAACCTAACAAGAGCTGAATCTATGACAGGAGTCAAAAGTGTGTCAGGAACATTGTCAGGCTTGCTTGTGCAGTTTGTTTGTCAAGCCCCTATTAGCTAAATATTATGGGAATACACAAGCAGGGCTTCCTTCCTACCTTACTTCCCTTGTTGCATTCCATCATGCCACAGCCACCTCCAGATGTTGACATTTTAATCGACTCTAGATGTTCTGCTGTTTCTGTGAAATCCACGCTTGAGCTACATTTTCCTCCATAAAGCCACCTTGTTTGCTCTTGTTTTTCATCCATTTCTATGAGAGACGACCCGAGAGATTACTAAGAAGGAGACTCTAAATAGATCATGATAGCCATTCAAGACAATAACACACTGATGTTATTGCGAAGTACCTTAAAATACTGGGAATTAAAGGGGCCTAAAGGGGTAAAAAGGCAATATTGTGTTTATCCAAATGTTACCAACCACCCTGACCCCCAGCTTTGTCTTTTGCTTTACTTGTGTAACAGAGATAAAAGCTAAGATTTAATGTTAAAAGACATTTTTACAAATGAGGTTACTACTGTTTTCCTGATGTGTGTATTCTCTGTCAGATTTCCTCTGTGATTCACAGCTCATAAGATGGTGTGCGTCTGGGAGCGTGGGCCTCTTCCATACCTCCTGGATGACCATTATTGATCCTCAATGCTGTCAAGTAACATCAATGCAAAGCAGGTGCCATGTGATGTGTCAGGGCAGCTTGCCAGAAGCTAATTGACTGATCTGTGCTAATTGGCGAGCGTGAATCCAATAACGGGGCTTTGGGGTGGAGCCACCGGCACAGATGAAAGCAACCCGGCTTTGTAATCAGTGTGTCCGCTGACCCGGGCAATACAATGCCGCCCTTTCCAGACATGGCTAACTAATGTTCTCCTAAAATAAGCCTTTCCTCTCGCCCCTCATCCCTTACATTGACCTGATAAGGCAACCGAATGAGCTGGATGTTTTTAAAAGTGTACACTCAGTGAGCATGAGATCATTCCCAGTAACTTATATATGTCAAATCATCTTACAACCGTTATAGGAGATATAAACATAAGCTTTACGTACCTTGGTTTTGTAATGGTGTGAAATACGACTTTCCTTGACTTTCGAATTACTGTTGCTTTTTATAGACTTTGTTAAATTAGAGTTATAATTAGATGGCAATAAATAGATTTGTCAGTAAATAGATTTGTCAAGAAGTGCCTTTTAGAGTCAGGAAGGGAATTTCTGGTACTTAAACTTTGTACAAGTATACCAGTAATCGTGTACATATAACTGCTGTAATTGCTGCTCAAAGAGACCTTCCTCCAATATTGCTTGTATTAGAAAGAGGTGACTTTTAAACTAATCTGGAAGCCCAGACAGAACATGGATTACATCATGGGGCTGGATCTGTCTAAACTATAGTGTCAGAATCCAGTGTGACACTTATCGCAGTCTCAAATGGGCATTAAGTTGGGGCAGGCCACATGGGACATGAATGTCTGTCTGGCCACAGGTGTAGAAAAGAGGTGAGCTGCCCTCTTTTCTACACCTGTGGCCAGACAGTGACGACTGGATTAAGCTTCACTCTTTTAATGCTGGAAAACGATTACAGATTGTGATCTGAAGTCAGCGTGCAGAACTTGTACAGAAATGGTCCTGACCTAGCTTTCGCTCGTTACTGATCCCGGCTCACCAGGGACAGGTTTGACCCACAGTATAACTGAGGACACGTCCAGACTGTCAGACTGAAATGTTTTTTTTTGTAGCCAAACAGCTTCTAGGTTACAGAAACCCCTCTCTTGATGTGAGACTTCTCTGAGGACAGTGACTGTACTTAAAAGAACCCCTGGATTGTTGACCAGAACTTGGAACTGTGGACCAGAGTTTTTTAAACGAAATGAATGAGTGGGTTAACTTTTGTATGTAAGATAATAATGACTGCACAAATTCTTGGCAAGCCCTTATTCCCTCACTAGGGCGTAGCGATATGAACATGTAAACTGTCTGAGTTTTGCAGACATGGCCGCAGGGTAAAGGGAATTACACTGTCATGCGGAGAATATGGAGCTGCCGAAATATCCCTCCTGTCACATATTTGAAATGCTTCCAGGTGGAAATTGGTATGCTAGGTGAGTGATGGAGAAAGTTATCGCCTCACAAAACGGGACTATAATATAAATAGTCTGCTCTGTGGAAATTGCCTGTAATAGACTGGTTGGATTTTTATGTACTCATGTGTAACAGCAAGCTATGGGTGACCGCTAAAAAGGAAGCTGTGTGCTTTTAATGGCTCTTCAAAGTGCAGCATGCTCAGATTAAATACATTCAAGGCTAACAACGTTTCATAATCCTATATGATTGGTATCTGCAACTCAGCACAAAACTTGGTTCACCTCATTAATTCCTTTTGCTATGGTAAAAAGTTCTTGGCACATAAATAGTAGGGATGAGCGAGTACAGCATTATCTGTATCTGTATCTGTATCCGTTAACCATATGAATTATCTGTATCCGTA
>JBBPDH010000037.1:10079144-10092046 GCA_037974565.1 Clupeocharax schoutedeni
ATGAACATTGAGACACTGAACCGCTTTAACTTCAATACAAACAAACAGAAAACATGGGGTGTTCTAAAACTTTTGACCGGTAGTGTATATGCAAATTAACTTGCATGAATTAACACTGAGAATGTATTTTTAGAGCACAAATTTGATTGGCAAACGATAATATATAAAATACAGAGTTAAGGGAATCAAATGTTTAGCTTTTGATGCCATTTTGCATGCCATTGATACAACACTCTGTAAAGCTACTTTCACAAAGTTCATGACATATGATGGCTGTGTAGGAATTTCTGCATTTTTGATTCAAGATCTTACGCTGAGTACTCCAGTTTGCTCATCTTTTCCTGGCAGGTTCTTGCTGCCTGACACGCTCCTTCGGCTCTTTTCTTTTTTAACCTTTAGCACGGTGTGGCCTCAGCTGTATTTATAGAGCCAGCAAAACCCACTGGTTCACTACAACAGCAGTCAGTGACTTTGGAAGTCATTCGATCTTACTGAGAGAAAGGGGAACAAAAAGATAAATAAAAACCTTAGGGGTTGTAAAAATAAAGAAAGAGAGGTCAAGCTCCTCACTGTCCAAGTGGGAATATCTTCAGAACATCTTTTATACACATTTGAAGTCCCTGCCTATATGGAAAGTACATTATCACAGTCCACGGGCCCTAAGTGCAATAGCATTGTTCTAAAGGCTTGGAAAGGCTGCTATGAGCGTCCCTATGCCTCCTGGACGAGATTTATGGTGCTCTGGAGGATGACTCTGATCTGGCACTGGTCACCCAGCTTTGGAGTGGGGAATGGAGAGACAGAACTCTTTGAACCATTTCTCGGGGCCGCTTTTTTTTGAGGAGCTGCTCTTCTGTCAGTGCGATGCAGGACAGTAAATCTCTGGCCAGCATGGCCAAGCGCTGCCTAAAGTCTTCATTCGTTTGCCCAGCGAGACGCTGGAAAGCCTCCAGCAGGGCTCCAGGGCTTATTGATCTTGGCTGGGTCTGCATGTCTGCTCGGTCTCCTACCAAGGATGCAGGGAACCTACCTGATGCAGCCAGACTTAGACCCACTTTTTTACTTGCTTGTTTACCCAGCTTATCCACTTCTCCCTGTGGCTCGCGATTCTCAAATGTTTTTTTCTCTTTCTGTATCTTTGTATCTTTATTCATTTTTTTTGTCGTTATAACTCTCCACTTCTTGTTTTATCGCTGTCCCTCTTACCTCAATCGAAGTAATGAAGTAACTGCATTGTCACTTAACAGGTCGCGCATGCCGTCTGTCTTCAGGGTGGTGCGGGAGTCGTTAGTAATCCCTCAGTCGAGGTGTTGATGTCACATGCTGCTGCCAGCACACTTCACGTGCTGCTAATGCTCATTTTACAGGTGAAAGGGGCATTAACTGCAAAATCCCTCGGAAGCCCTTAAATGCCTATGTAGCTGTTGCTTAAACAAAACTCCAACATTGTAGTATATATTTCCCCCCCAAAAAAGCACAAGCTCTCACCAATATATTTGTGGGTTTTCTTTAAAAAAAAAAAAAAAAATCAAAATCAGAATCCTGCCAACAACGTGAAGGTAGGCTCTTTAGGCATGGAGAAAATGAATGAGGCCATCTCAATTTCATGGTAAGTGCTTCTGGTGTTATCGAGACACATTCTTTTCCCGTTCATGCCATTTCACAGGTCACCGATATCTTCAGGGGGCAACTTGTCAGCTGGAGTAATTGGCTGTCTCTGATATTTGAGTATGCCCCTTTTACGCCCAAAGTGAGCCTACATGCTGCTCTTCAACAGAGAACAGCCTGTCTACAGTAACAAGTGCAGAATGCTGTCTGACCACAGACAAGCCCCATAGATCAGCACGCTTGTCTTTCTCTTTTAAAGCTGTATTGGAGTCTTGGTGGATATTCTGTTAAGGAAGTAAAGAACATCCCTTGAACACTTTGGACAAGTTTGCCACTTAGAAAAATCCCGAGCCAGTCAAGCTGTGACGTAATTGCCATCACTAGGTGGTCGTTAGATTGTTTTTCCCCCTAAGAAGTTATTTTGAATGTAATTTAGGCATGAGAACTTGGTGGAAGATTGACATGCAAATGATTGGGTTTCATGGTTCAAATAGATTCGTTTCAATATTAAGCGGATATTTATTTTCATCTAGGTATGTGTTAGCGCAGACCGATCAGACAAACCCACAAAACAACTTGGAGTTATTAAAACATGGTGTAACGCGATTCCAATTATGCTCGTTTAACTCTGACTGGTGCTACGAAATGAACTTGCGACTGTTTGCCTGGGCAAGTAATCAGAGAGGTTTTTTTGGGGGAATCCGAACCCATATGGAATTTCACCACTTCACCCCTGAGAATGACTTCTTGTAACCTTCTTGAGAGTGAAATTTCCCAAAAGCATGTACGCTTGTGGCCAAATGTTTATTTGGTAGAACTCTGTAATGGTGTGGATGGAGTTCACATTCACATGCGTTTAGAAGCTGTAGGTCTTGTAGGATTTACTGTAGCTGTCTTGGCCAGATGGCTTCATGAGAATGGTAGTGCAGTTGCTGGCCACTGGCCCACTGGTGCAGGCTTGTTCCATTCAGCTCATGCCACCATTGGTCCTTCCCACACAGCCAGTCAAACTACATCAACCATGCATCCACAGCTTGTGTAATATATCATGCGTTCTTTGGAAAGTTCAAGTATGTATCAGCATCCATATTCGCCAGAATATGAATTTCAGATAGATACATTGTGACATGCACTGCTATTTCATGCTATAAGTGGTATAAGCAGTTGGCCGACAAACTAAAATGCACCTTTTCCTATATATTTCAAAAATCCCTCAGCCGCTCACCCTTTTAACTGTTTTTACTTGTGTATTAATCTCTGACTTGCTTTTTCTCTCTGACAGGGTTTGTTATGGTGTGTAACTCCAGCAGTAACTTGGTTAAATAGCTGTTGTTGATTTAAGTATAGCTTTACAGTTTTAAGAACAGTTGTGGACTACTTAAAGCACTGATGTATGTCGCTCTGGATAAGAGCGTCTGCTAAATGCGGTAAACGTAAACGTAAACGTAAACGTAAAATGTATTCAGTAAACTTTATATCAATGTTCTGAAAAAAAAGTGCTGTGAGTCCAAAGATAAATGAATTATGTGTTATATAATTAATTATCTATTATTTAATTACATTTCTGTTTTGCTTACAAAAAAATATGAAGAGGTGGGAAAGCGGCACCCGAGTACAATCTAGTTTAGAGATACCAAATGACTCTACAGACGTGGTTTTGTTTAATTAGCGATTTGTCGTTACATGTTGTGTTAAGGTCTTAATTTCTTGATGTTGTCAGCAGCGTACACAGACTGTTTAGACAGTCGAGCAGCCAGGCGACCGGGGCTGATCCTGTGAGGTCTGAAATTTATCCTATTGACCCCTGCCAACCCTGCAGGCCCTTCTCTGTAAACCATCAGATGTAATAGTAATCTGTGCAGGCCAAGGAGCAGCTGGACACGCTCCGCACTCTCTGCTGTCAGTGGTCTAAAGCAGGGCCGTCTTAAGATTAGCCTGCCACTCTCAAATACGTGGCAAATGCGCATTTTGTTGCATCAGCTCGCCGAAGACAGCAAGTCACGTCTGCTGAGGCCAAGTGGACTTACTCCGGTCCACATTTGAGACGAGGAACTCTCCGCATCTCATTCAGATACACTTGTCGCCTCTTTCCTAACTGCTGCTGTCAGTTTCAGACACCTGCTCTATATCATTTGAATGAGGTCACTGCTGCATGCTTGTGTACACATGGTAGAGCGAGACAAAGTAGGTGATGGGGAGAGCTGAGAAAAAGACAGAGCTGCAGTTCCTTCGGGCTTGCCTTTGTTTAGTTATGGTTTAACTCATGCTGCCCATTATAGTTATTGTTTGACTCATGCTATCCATTATTTTGTTAGGCATATGCTGAAAGAAATAAACCTGAAATCTCTCTACTGCATGGGACTTTCTCAGACGTAGCTGTGCTGGAACAACATGCAGCACATTACCAGAGCTGTGCTAGAGTTTCAGTTTTTCTATGTTTCTTTGTGGTGTACAATTAGTACAAGATGAAGCAAAAGTTGATAAAACACTGTAAACATGCAGAATTAGTTAAGAGACTAGTGTTTATGCGAAGCTATAGGTCAGTAGTAGGGCAGAAACAAAGTGGGAAAAAATCGATTTTCATGATGATTCGTCATGAAAGAAGTTTTATTTTGCTTAGGTCTTGACTATCAAGAAGAATTCATTCACACCCAGTTTTTCATGTTATCAATCCCCTGAGTCCTGTGACCCTGTCTTGTTTAAATTGGGCTGTTTAAGGAGTGTTCGTGCTCAGCTCTTTTATTTCACAACTTCTTCCACTGTGCCTATATGCCTCTGGAGAGGAGCCAGGATAGATTGCGGCCAGAGAAACTTTTCACAGACGTAAGCTGCTTTCTCTGCTCAGCTAGACCACACGTTGGTCCCAATGACCTAGAGAAGACTAGACTGGATGACCTAGTGGTCATCCCAGCAGCCATCTGCCACCTATCCTGCGAGGCTTACCATGACCGCGGTCTCACGCAAACAGGAGCACGCTCAGGAATTAAACTTAGAGGAAGTTTAAGCAAGCTTTTCTTCTCGGCTCTAGGACTTTAAAAATGCCTCACAATGGGAGTAGTCGCTTTAGCTGTGTCCTTCCACAGGCAACTTAAAGCTGGGCAGCTGTCCCTCATTTACAAAATGTACCAAAGTTTAGGTGGATCATTAGGTATGGGAAGTTGAGCTGTAGGAAGAAAGGGTTTTTTTATTGCTACATTTGACCCTGTTTACATGAGTGCAAGAATGTTAGCAAGTCGTCCAAAGTGTCAGTGCAAGGCTCTGAATCCTCCAGAAGAGGGCCTGCTGCAGACAGACAGACAGAGGGCCAGGAGAGCAGGCAGCCAGTCTCAGAGCTGTTCTGGGGCAGCTCCTGTTACCAAGACGGATTTGTTAACACTGTTTGGGTCGGCCAGGCCCCAAGGCTAACGCCCGCCGAAGTGACTTAATCTGTCATTAAACTCCTGTTACACTATGATCGAGCCACAGCTCAGTGCCTCCTAAAGACTCTCCAGGAGGAAAGATGAGACGCAATCTTCCGACTCATTGGAGTGGGCCCTCATGAAAGAGGTAGACACTAATAAATCCTGCTATGGCATAGATAGGTTGGTGCACTGAACTAGAAAAGGCAGAGCAACAGAGTTTATTTAGCACTCTTTATATACACACTGGTTTAGGCACGCAGCAACCAGCCATTAATCCTGGTCAGTCTTTTTTAAAAAAGCATCTCATATATATTTTAAATCAATTTGTTGCTATGCTTCGTTGCTAACCAGTTCAAATTTTTTTAGACATAATTTTTGGTTTCAGTGAGAATAACACATCCACATACCTGAGTGTGTCAGTAAATCAATACAAACTCAAAGGAATGAAAAGTTTGATGTTCATCCATGTAGTTATTTCACTTTGTGTGATAATTTACAGAACAGTGATGACAGTGGCATGGCCCTGTGATACAAAACAACTTAATCTGAGCCACGAGCTGCAGTTCCCTGTCTGGCCCTTATCTTTGAATACTCATGGAACATTCTTGAGCAGGTTATCTAATTTGGTTGAGGACATCTAACGCTATCCATCTGTTTGTTCTGAACAGGCTAAATGATAGGACTGATCAGATACCTACAAGCATATCTCATCAAAAATAAGCTTGAACTTCCATCATTAGGGATGTTTTTGTTCAGGATAATTTAATTCAACGGCAACTATTTTCATTAACTGTTTACTTTTTGTTGAATATTAGCTATCTACTTCTAGCTCATTCAAAGAAGTGGAGAAAGTATTGTGCATTATCTGTTGATTTTTTAGAAACTGTCCCAGTTCTAGTCATGATCCATTTCAGTCCTGATGCTACCAAGCCCAGAAGGTGAAGACAAGTACGCGCTTCCTTTTTAACTCGTTGCTAACCGAAATGTCGCTGGAAAATTCAGCACACTTAGACCAGAATGCTAACTGATAGTTTACATCAGGTGACGGACACTGGCTTGCTCTGAGGGAGAGCGGTCGTTCCCACCCAGAGGGAACCAGGTCAGTTATGCTCTCTTGGACTCTCTGTCAAAGGTGTCTGTGGCATTTCTTAATCTCCCGGTGGTCAAATAGTATTTGATCATTATGTATATCATACTCTTCTGTGGAGAGGAAAACACCACACAGAACTATTCATCACTGAGTAGCAACTGTAATTATACATATATATTTGATAGATAATACAGTGTTTGGCGTAACACATCAGTACAGACGAAAGAAGTGACACGTCTTAGTTTAATGATTTCGATGATGTGTGTTTATGCAACTCATAAGAGAAACTATTTTAATGTGCAGATGTTTCATAGCATCTGGAGGCTCTGATAATGTTCTGCAAAGTACTCCTGGAAAACTAGTGTTGGAAAACTAAATGACTCTAGCTCATTCCTATTGGGGGCAATGAACCAGAATACCTTTCTCTCTTACATGTATTCTGTATAACAGATGGTTTTGGTTTACTCATGGAGTAATGAAGTGCTGACATATAAAGGTAAATCGAGTATCAAATACCAAGCTAACATATGATCCTCATAATCAAACATTACTCGGAAAGTTGACGCCGCCGGGCGGACATGTTATTCAAATCCGCATGGTTTGATTGCGTTCGAGGGGTCTATACTCTCAGTCTTACTGCTGTTGGATTTTACATCTCTGTCGCTCTGACTGATGTTTTCTTAATGGTCTCCTGACAGCTGTTTTTCCTTTCTCTTTAGAAGTGATCTATCTATAGAGGATGGAAAACTAATTGAGGAGGTGTAACAGCAAGCCACCACTTTTTCCAGTCACTCCTTCAGATACTGCCATTTCCATTGCATTCGTCCCATTAAAAATGGGTCATAGGGCTGCTAGCTTTGGCACGCTGAAAGTGATGCTTCAATGAGCAAACTGAGTAAAAGATAATGTTCGTCTTGAAGATAACACTCATTTATCTCTATAACCTAAGAGACTTAGCCTTTAAATCTAAGAGCCTTTCACTTTTTGTTGAGATAAAATCTGTGTAGGTTTAATGGATGGAAACGTATGACACATTTAAATGTATGAGATGTTAGAAACAAATGGCATCTTTCAGGGCACAAACACTGTGGGACAGTCCTCAGTATCTTTAGTTAGAGAACATAGTTGTACTATATTCCATTTCATTTATATGACTGAACTTAGCCTTATGTAAAGATACAAATACATGCTTTTGCTCTAGAGGGTGGAGGTAGCTCAGTGGGTAGGATACTTGCCTCCAGACCAAGAGGTCACAGGTTCGAATCCTACCTTCGGCACCACCACTGGGTCCCTGAGCAAGACCCTTAACCCCAAGTTGCTCCAGGGAGACTGTCCCCTGTAGTTAGAGAATGGAAGTCGCTTTGGATAAAGGCGTCTGATAAATGCAGTAAAAGTAAATGCTCTTGGGAAATTAATGTAGTGAACCTTTAATGTACCTCAGGGGACTAACTTTCACCTGGACGGTACCTTTTGTTTGACAGCGATCAGCGACTCTTTTTTTTAGTACGAAGTGCGTGCCATTATCAAAACCCAGGCATAACTGAATAAGTGTCTCTTGTTTTCCAGATAAAGAAGTACTTTGAACTGGAGCCACTGGCAAGAGGGAAGAGATGGATCCTTGAGGGCAGCACGATAAACAACATGGAGTCGGTGAGGGAAAGCTTCAGTCAGCTCATCAGGCTCCTGGAGGAGAAGGAGCTGGGGCCTGGCAGGATATGATTCACCTTTACTTCAAAGATGGAGAGCAAAAACGATTGTCCAGCTAGACAAAATGAAAAATATCTTGATGTGTCTGTGGGGGAGTGTTGTTTGGCTGAAGGAGTTTACCTCTCCCTCAAAGGTTGTCTTATATCACTGAGGAGGAGAAACGGATGTCAGCTCTAAACACCAGCCATATGGAGACGGAGTCATCGTTAAAAGTTAGGGGCGAGAACAGCGTTTGTTAGCACATGAACCGGTTTTTCAAAGATTTATTATTTTTTTTACCTGAAAAATGTGCCATAATTTGTATCTTTTCTATGTATCTGAAGCACAGGGTCTCACTGGTCTTTCATTTGGTAGATCAATAGAAAATTCCAGACATATATACATACATTGCTGTAATGTTCTCTATTCGTAGTGGGCTGTATATAGGCTTCTTGCATGACGCTGTTAATTTTGTTGTTTTAAAAGGCGATACACTCTTTTACTAGGGAACGCCTGGCCTGTTTCAGGTTTGGGCTGGAATACAAACTCTATCAATCAGTGGCCACAACAGCTGCATTTGACAAGTCCCTGTCTGCTAGTCTAATGCCTTCCAACTGTGTACGAAGACCCCTCCCAGTCTGCCACCTCGTTTCCTGGCCCGCCACTCTTCACGCCCTCACCCGATGCTTCTCGCCAGTATTATCCAAATTCCTTTCTGCAAATTTAGATTCCCGCCTCCGTACCTCTGCAATGCGTGATATTTTATGTCTCACAGGTGTCTCGCAGGAACCTCTTTATAGACTCGTGTCAGACTGTCGAGGCTGTTATATCTTCATTGGAGCACAGGCAAGATATAAGGCGTATTACTAGTTTTGCTTTTTAATCGTCTTAGTTGTTTATTATTTGAAAAAAAAAAAACTTTTGTACTGGCAATATTCCTGATATTATTACTATCATTATATGGTATTTTAGAATTATATGATCTGATCCTTCTTATCTAAACCCTCTATAATTCAAATGAATAAAGTCATTGTTCTAGAAAATTGCATGAAATCTGTTTGACAGTGGTTAATTTAGAAAGATGCTGCAATTTCAGTCTCATAAACTACAGGTTTCAAATATTTCTTATTATTCAATAGATATAAAAATTCATATGCAATTGTGAGTGGACCATTGCAGTTTCTGAGGCTAAAAGCAATCAACCATCATGTAAATAATGTACTTAAATGTTCAGTTGTTGCCACATCTCTTTTTTTCTTCTTGTTGAGTCAGATCAAATCTGATTAACATGTTTCTGAGCAGAATCTCAAATTGTTAAATGGTTGGCATGACTTATATAACTTTAAAGGGGGGTCAAATCAGCCGTCCTCATGGGCCAGTTTTTTCTAAACCCTGGCAAGAAGCATCATGTGGTTAATTACAGTGTTCTTGGATCCAGGTCTTTTTATTTTACTATGATTTTTCTAAGATTTGTACATTAAAATATACCACACAGCAGTTGCTGCTCTTTGCCTTTCTAATGAACATGTAGCCCTTTCCCACTGATACACTGCCTTCAGCACCAGCACATTTAAGCTTCGTCTCAGTCTCCCACTTTTGTATCCAGACATCTTTTTGTGTCATCACCTTTCCCGCCTAATCTGCGTCTCGAAATCAAATTTCACGAGCCCACAATTTAGCATAGATAAGAATGCAGGAACTGAACTGCCTGTGACAAGGCTGCTCATCTACGCTACCTTGGTCGCATTGATTTATTATTTTTTTTCCTCTTTCTCTTCCTTTCAAATTGCCCGTGTTGCTTTAGTACAATGTGTGTCACGCAGGTTGCCCTGGCGACTCTTTGATCCAGTTTTCCGCCCTCCCTCCCTCGCTCCCTCTCTCCGTCTGCGGCTGACGCGCCTCTCCAGTCTGCTGCACTCTTGTCTGGCTGCTGCCTGAGAAAGACCTGTGCCCCTTCTGTCTCTCTCTCTCTCTCTCTCTCTCTCTCTCTCTCGCTCTGCTTCCCTTTGGTCACGCCAAAGGAGCCCACCCTCAAAGCAGAGGCAGTGCATCTAACAGCCTCGACCTGCCAGAGAGAACAGACGAGGGTCCGCCTCTCCCCTGGCGAGACAGAGTGTGGCCTGCAAACAGAATCCAGAGGCCTGTAGACCCCAACTTCTTGGTTTAGCCTCAGTTGTTTGAATACCTATCCCACATTATTTAAGAAACAGATATGTTGCAGAACCACAAATAGGCTTGATGAAGTGGTGTAATTTTACAAAAACATGAAAAAATATTCAGCACTGAATTCAAGTTAATACGCGTTAAAATTCAATTTGAGTATCATGTCAGCCAGCATTCACCAATGACACCACTAATAAAAGGCACTGTGTGATATGTGAGCAAACGAGACTCCGGTGAATTAATGACTGAGAGATCTCTGGACTGAAATGTAGTACATTATCAGTTTAACACTCCACACAGTCTGCGCTGAGGTGGCACTAGGCTAAAAAAATAAAAAAGGCGTTAATCTGTATTTGCATGAAATGTTATGGCTTGGCTCAGTCTAGACAGAGGTTATTTTTAGAAGTTAATTTGCATTCTGCAACTTTGCATTTGAATTTTTGTCTGATTAGGACCTTTCGGAAACAAGGGAAAGGCATTTCGCTTTGATGCCCACTTAAAGGCTCCGGGTCTTTTCCCAGATGTGTTTACCCAAAGGCAAGGTTACCCCCTTCCCTAGCTGTGGCTATCTGAAATGGTAATGTATGACTCTTCTGGGAATCTTTTCTTGTTTACAAGAAAAACACGGCCACCTTTCTTCTGAAAATGGTGAATGTTTTGCTCTCCCTCCTTCAATCAGTGGCGTAATCCCAGCTTTCACAACCTGTTGATGGGGCTCACCCCTGTGGAAATGCAACAGATGTTCCCTTGACATCCATCTGGTCCCAGTGATCCGCCGTGCTGTAGAGGTCCTCTCCTTGTCCTTTTCTTTTACAGTTTTAGACTGGCTCCCTGTCAGGGGCCTGACCCCCTACGATCCTCAGCCTTACCAAGACACTGACCCTTGATGAATATACAGGTTTCTCCAGGTTCCTGGGTTTAAAATAAACAATGTAGATCTTCTCGCCTGGAGCTGATTGTGATTGGGTATCTCAGAACAAAGGCCTACTGACAAGTCCTTGTTTGTGTTCCATTATTTGTTGTTGCGTGTGGGGGTGGGGGGTTAAAATCGTTTTCCTACGCATGCCAGGGTTCCCCAGCATGGCTACTGACCCCCTCCTAATGTAAAACAAACAACATTTGTGAGTTATCAGCTGTGGTGGGCGGCACTGATGGGGTGACACAGCATAAACTTTAAAGGGCGAGATATTAAAGAGGAATTCCACACATTTTTCTTGTGCAAAGACAGTCGGGAGAAGTGCAAAGCGAAATCGTGCATCAACTTCAGGTTCAGTGGTGGCATTAGGGACCAAGGGTCTAGAGTGAAAATATACTTACAATGCAAAACCACCAGTCTTCTGTGTTTTTATATGGATTTGGTTACTTTGGTAATAGAGTTAAATTTGATCTTTGATCCATGCTTAAAATATCACACTTTAGACCAAAGGCATTTCTTGAAACTATCGTAGAACAATGTCTCCTGGGCATCAGTATATTCATATAATAGTCTGTTTGTAGAGCTTTTAACAGTATAAAACTTTGGATGTCTGGTTCACATACTCTTGTGAAGAATTCTCACCATTACTTTTCTCTACAAAGGACCATTTCACATCAAACCGCTCTGAAATCCAAACACAAATCAGAATGAAATTTAGAAATTCATATATTTACACTGTTTTGGCTGTGGATAAACCGACTGGATGCTAGAAACCACAGAGGTAATCAGATAACTGTACACCTGAATTTTTAAAAAAATCATCACTCTTTAAATTAGATTATAGATTATATATTAATACCAAAAGGATTCTGTGTTTTAAGGAGCCATTTTTGTCTGTAAAGTCTGTAAAGAACCTAATGCAACAGTTTCTCCATCATACACAAGAACCATGCATAGAGCTATTCAAACATCACATCGCTTCTATATAGCTGACCTTAATAAAGAATCTATAAAGGAATCCTTTTATAAAAGTGAGTAACTGCGGGAAAAAACATTATCAAGGGGAATTAGCTACTTCTTCCATCCTGTATCCTTATGTTTCCCTTGACAAACAGTAATAAACAAAAGTTAGCCCTAACTTTTGTTGAGTTATGCCTTTGCCAAAAGGTTTGGTTGCATTCTCGAGCATGTTTGGTGGGACTGGTCACTCAAGTGTGTGTGTGTGTTTGCTTTGCGGCTGCTTTTGTAGTTTCTGTTTCTTCTCTGCTCTCCTATTCCTGGCTCTCCTTTCTCTCAACATTTGACGCGATGATGGAGATGTGCATCCCAGGTGGCCTGCTCATCCAAACACAAGAGATCCGACTTCTTATTTCAAGCAAACATCACTCACTCTCTTTGTTTTCCAAAGGAAAATATGTGGCGGGGGTTTGTCCCAAGAGAACTGATCTACCCCATCACCTACCAAAAAGCTGCTTCCCTCCTGCCGTTCGAGAGAACTATCAGTCAAGAGGGTGTGAGGTCCACTGAAAAACGCTTGTCCAGTTGTGGCGACTCCAACCGCTGTATATTTCAATCCTGTGTCATGTCCAGACATTAAAGACAGCATTTGTCTGTCAAGAGGGAAGACACTTGTTCTATATTTTCATTGGTCTCCAAAGCTGCCATTTGCCGGTGCCAAGTTTTAATCACCACTAAAATAAACCCTCCATGTTGAAGCTGTTGTTTGAATCCTCTTGGATCCTTTTGACAAGTTTGTACTTACATGCATTTTACAGCCTCTACTTTTCCTCGCCAAGTTGAAGAACCCTGTTTATTTGCCCAGTTATAATGGTTTTCTTTGAGAAATTATGGACCATATTGTACTGTGATAGTCAGAAGTCTGGTATGGAAGTATTTATAGAGAAAGCTCCCCTTTAAACCCCTTCAAACAATAAAATAAGCTCTGAAGTATGTATATATTTTGTGTTTTTTCTCAGAAAAACACCAAGATAGAATAGAAATAAGTGGTAATACAATATGCTGTGATTTTATACATAAT
>JBBPDH010000037.1:10092146-10103376 GCA_037974565.1 Clupeocharax schoutedeni
CGTGAACCGGACAAGTCACTGAAATATCAAGGTGAAATTCATCATAGCTTGCGTATTATAGACCCAGCTTCCTCTGTTGACGGGGTGGGGGGTGGGGGGTGGGGGGTGTTAATGGCGATATTTTTTTTAATCGCGCGATAAGAATCTCACGCCGTTAACGCCGTTAATGGCCCAGCACTAGTTGTTAATCAATTCTGATTATCCACACCGTAAAATTGGCATTTAATAGCTTTAAAAGGTTTTTATAGCAAATATCTACAGCAAAATATTTACAGCAAAAAAAAAAGACAACAACAACATTTCAACGCAGCCTGGAAGCAAACGTTTTAAAGTTATATTTATTTTTCTGATTGTATGAACAAACAAGACTATTGTACAATACTGTACATTTCATTTTTTGGTCAAAATACTGCAGCCCAGGTTTTTTTTTTTCCTTTTTAAACACTGTTAAGTACCAACGACCAGTTTATCTCACTATGCTGGGTAGAAATATGACATTATGCTGAAATTGTTGATATTGTCTTTTTGGCGTAGAATATAAACTCAATTATATAGTGGACAGCGCCATGGTTCTGAAATCCAGCATTGTTACAATATATGACGCAGAGTTGTTTTGAGCTTGTGTTTAGGAGGATTTTGACTGATTTCCTAACGTAAACATGGAGTCATTTTTTGTGTTCTTGTCACTCTTGCTAGTGAACAAGTTCTCCAGAAACATCACCATTATAAGCAACACTGCGTACATGTGGAGTCAACTAGACTGGTTAATGGTTCTGGTGCGCCTCCAGTTTACCGTCCATCTATTAAAATAATGATCAAATAGTGAAAAGTGCCTTAAATATTAGCTGGTAAGTTGGTAAGAATCAGAATTACAGTTAAACGGTTCCTAATAACAGCTTACTAAAGCCATCACTAATGTCTCTAAATTTAAAATCACAACTTTAATCTGCAAGAATGAGACTCTCATTAGAGATGAAACATTTAAATACTTGATTTAAAACTGAAAAGCTTTTACAACTGATAAAACTTTTCCCGGAATGCTCATGATGACAGGCTTCTACCCGAGAAATAGCTGGTGTTGAGAGGTGGTCTATTGACAACGAAGCACAAAATGTGGGCCGTAATGTGGAACACTTAATTCATCAGCTGTTATAGTGTTGTAAATATTTGATTACCCTTCAGAAATTGTCTGTTTGAGGTCTTCTGGGGCTCCATTCCAAGATCTGTAGGTGGATTATTTCATTGAATCTAAACAGTTTACACCAGGATGCAGCCTCACTTACAGCAGAGTGTGGGGAGTCTGCTGCTCGCAAACACAAATTGAGCATGTGGCAGAAAAAAGGAACTTCTTAATCGTCACTCTCTGGTAAACACACCATCCTCCAGGATAGAAAACACCTGCACCATTGGAAGAACTCTATGCCCTGTCAGATCAAACTAAGATGATCAAGCCTTATTTGGTCTGCGACAAATTCCAAGTTCCTTACTTGTGTCATTTAAACCATTAAAAATGATACTGAATAAAAACATCTCCCCATAACAAACTGATGGGGCCAAATCTGATCCCGGAATTATTTTTTTGGAAAATTGATAAAAATTTTTTGTCACAAAATTTCCGATCATATAAAAACAACACAGCAACAACAAAACAACAATAGCAATAACAACAACAACAATAATAATTATAATAATAATAATAATTATTATTATTATTATTATTATTATTATTATTATACCTGTGTTACGTCTACTTATTGTAAGCTAGCAACACCTGGCTGAGGAGAACTTTTACTGAGCGTATGCACAAAAATAGCTTAAAATTCGAATCCTGTTTTAGATCAGCTGTTTATTCCTTCATCTGTCTTTGACATCTTGATGTTTTTCATCAATGAAGATGATAATATATTCTGTCAAAATGTGTATCTTCAAACCATTTTTTTTGGTCTCACTCTTGTGGAAAAGTTAATTAGTTAACATATTTTGTCACAGCTTTTGTGTATATTTGGAGTGCCAGCTAGTAAGTAGAATTGGGTGTTACTTAAAATAAGGGTTTGCCTCATTAACCATCTGTTAGATCACTGATTTTCCTACAAACTTCCTAGAAACTTAGCACTGGTATTTTCTGTAGCTTCTGAAAGTGAATCAGAATTGCTTTTTTTGTGGAACTGCTGAGGAAGTAGAATGATCTAGAGGATAACTTTACTTTGAATAAGAGTTATGTGAAGATTGTGTGGAACCACTTGCAGAGTGTCTGTCCGTGGTGCAAATCTCTGGGGCAATAACATTCACTCTTGTAGAAAGTGGGCTACATAGCGTGATTTCAAACCATGGGAAGTGAAAATGTTTGGTAGAGGTGAATGTCAGGCTGTGTAGGGAGTCGTGAATAGTGGTTTATACCTTCTCAGGAAGTCGCAGGACTCCTGTTTAGTGTTTCATGATGACATTGCAGTTCATTCTGAATGAAGGTGTTCCATCTACAGCAGTTTCCTACTCTGACGTCCCCTGCTCAGTTTGCGAGGAACCCTGTGGCATTGAATAGTCAGCAAATGAACTATTTGAAGTTGATGTGTCAGAAGCAGGAAAATGGGCAAGTGTAAGAATCTGAGTGAATTTAATATGGGCTGATGGCTGGGCGGCTCAGTCACAACCTCTCCAGAACTGCATTGCCTACCAAAAAGGTGGTCCAGGGAGGAAAGCCAGAGAAGGCAATACAATGATCTGCGAAATATTCTGCTGGTTCCTGGCATTCATGTGGATGTAACTTTGATATGTACCACCTAGCTAAACTCCATGTCAGCGATATTCCCTGCTGCCAGTGTCCTCTTTCTTCAGGATAGTGTGCCCTGCCACATTAGAAAAATTGTTCAGAAGTGGTTTAAGGAGCATGATAAAGGGTTCATGGTGCTGACTTGGCCTCTAATATCCTCAAGTCTCAATCCGATTGAGCATATGTGGGATGAGCAGGACAAACCAGTCTGATCCATGGAGGCCCCACATTGCAACTTATAGGACTTAAAGGACCTGCTGCTCACGCATAGGTCACAGACACAGCAGAATACCTTCAGAGGACTTTTGGAGTCAAGATTTAAGATTCAAGATTCTTTATTTGTCACTTGCACAGTCATACAGGTACAACACGCAGTGAAATGTGTCCTGAACATACCTTGAAGAGACTTTGGTGGTATGAGGAGGGGTCTCAAGATTTAATTAATGCTATGAATATGCATTGGTTAATATGGTATCAATGCAAATGTATTGGGTTTTGTGACAAAAAAGTGAAGTCAAAAAAATTGACTTAATCTACTATATGGACTTTTTAAGCCCCCAAAAAAGAAATATTTTACTTGAAATGGCACGCTTAAAGACTCAAGCCTAAAACCACGGACTTTCACTTTTTAAGAAAACATACTCAATAGATTGTTCATACCTGATAGAAGAGTCATGGCAGTAACAAGTGATTGCACAGGAATTCATTCAGTGGATATGCTAGAAACGTGCATATCCATCCTTAGTGCCTCACAGTCCTTTGCAAGCTTTCAAAACCCTTTAAGATTGTGTTCATAAAGCATGGACATATTTGTGCCTGATTTTTGCTGTAGGCGAGGGAGCGGGGGGGCATGGGGGTTTGAGAAGGAGGGGTAAGATGAAACGTGTGCAAAAAATGAATCATATAATAATTAGGGTTGGCAACGTAGGCCGTCCAATCGGATAGGTTCTTTGCACTTCTGACCTACAGGGGTATCGCTTTCTGCCAGTTCCAGTTCATTGTTGTGTCAGGATTTACCGAGGCAGCCAAAGTCAGACGGCCTGGCAGACAATCACTGGGGAGAATTTAGCTACTCAGGGCAGTAATCTGTCTGGGAATCCCTCTGCTCCACAGCCATGCTCTACTGCCCAGCCAGCTCTGTCTAGCTGCAAGGTTTGCTTTTAGCTTCCAGCATCCCAAATTTAGATTACATTAAGATTTCAATTTAGATTACATCACAATTTCTGCCACAAGAAATGCCAGCACTACTGCGTTACCAGTACTGGTGCTTTTTTCCCCACTGGAACAAATTTTTGACACGACAAAGGCCATTTGAAAAAGTGAATAGATTATGATATAAATGTTAACTCGTATCCTTGAACTATTTTGAGGACGTTTTTATGATGTCAAAAGTTACCGATGAACATGTAATTGTACCGTAAGGTCCCTCACAGCAGTGCAGTCAAGTCTGATCAGTCTGATGGCAATTTTTGAAATATTGCTACATTTTTGGCACTTTTTTTAAATATTAAATTGGGCTTTAATGTATAAAGTCTTTTGAACGATCTCTCAGGTTGATGTCTGTACAGAAGATGTGGATGGGCCCCGAGTTCTTCAAGCACGTCAGGCTGTTTCACATACACAAGATTAAGTAGCAAAAGTGACATCCAAGACCAATCGGGCCACCCAGGAGAACCACAACCAGCGGAAAGGCTGTCAGAGCCCCCCTTTACACCATTAATCTTCAATCCTCTCCCGTGCTGCCAACTCGCATCTCCTTCAAACACGACAGCAGAGAGAGAGAGAGAGAGAGAGAGAGAGAGAGAGAGAGAGAGAGGGAGAGAGAGAGAGGGAGAGAGATGGGGGGGCAATTCTGTTTTTTTTCTTTCACACACCCCTAGATTAACTCTTTCAAGGACAATGTGTTACCAGCCGCACTGTGTCACGACCATTTTCTTTCTTTACATACAAACAGTTTAGCATAAATAAAAATTCCACATGGATAGACAGTGGGGTTTAAATGTCTGAGAGCATATATATATATATTTTAAATTAACTATTTTTTAATGTAGTCCATTTTCATTTTAAAACAAAGGACAAATAATAAAAAAGTGAAGTAAAAAGAGGAAGAAACATTTGTGTCGTTTAAATTTAAACAAATTTGTAACATTGACCATATGAAGACAAAATGGACAGATTTTTTTTGTCTCATCCCTGCCACTGAAGTGTCCCGGCACCCCTTAGTGGATTTTGTTTACTCATTAGAAAGTTTTGAAAATCATGTAAATATTTCAAAGATTCTACTTTACATGCTGATGACATTATTTATTAAAGAAAATTTTTATTAAATTGTGTTAATATTTTGTTGGAAATTTAATCTAAAAATCAATTTAAATGTTTTTTGGGGTTTGCTCTTTAAACCTTTAAATCAATTAATTAACACGGCAGCCTAACGTAGTGGTAGAAATCTGAATGTAAAGAAAATGAATGAAAGAAAAATGTTTTCACCAATTTGAATCGTTTTAGTTGTGTTGAAGAACGACAGTAATTGCACTCTAATAACCAGCTTTTTTGAAGACTTTTTAAATATAGATAGTTAGATATTTTATTAATCCCAGAGGGAAATTCACAATGAACATCTGTATTGTATTTGTAGAGCAAAGCCTGATCTCTCCAAAATGAAAAGAGAAAGGTTTAGATGCAACTTACCAGAACAAAATTTTATTCTAGGTGTTTTTATGGAACTTTTGCCACAAAAGCCAACAATTTCAATTGTTTTACTCACATATAAAAACATAGATAGAAAGACAGATTGATAGACAGATTGATAGATAGCTAGATTTTACAAATTTAACATTAATGAACTCGTAATCAACATTAATGATCTAGTAATTAACTAATTGCATTTTAAATCTGAGAATTCGCACAAAAAAAGTGTTTCACTTCATGTTATTTACAATGGTACTGGAAATCAACAATAAATGCCCATTTACACCCAAAAGAATGAGGGACTGGTCCATTACACCCTCACTTCCTCCGTGGGTAAGTGTAGATGAATGGGTCTCATTAAAACTAAATTGAGATTCCGCCAACTGAAGTGTGGGGAAGGCCCTTAGACCCTTCAGCTCTTTCACTGATCAATAGAAACTTTGATCTCCTCCTCCAGACACATACAACCCTATCCCTATGAATGGTAAAATGGGAAGAGAAGAATCCGGGGGACTGATAAATAGCGGAAAATGAGTGTGTTATGCCATGGCATGCCTTAAGTCCCAAGAGGGGGCTTTCTTACTTCACTCCAGCTCTGAGAACAGAGAAGGAAACCGACCATCTAAGAGTGAGCCCTTTGAAGAGTTAAACTCAAATTAAGCAGCATGCCATGGATGCTTTCTTCTGTTTTCTTCTTTCACCCCTTTTTCCTGTTTTAGGGGTAAGGGGAGCCATATATTTGTCAAGCTAAGGCGCCATGCCAACAATGGCAATTTGACACATCATGGACCACAATAAACTGAACAACATGGGGGGCTGTGTGGATAAGAAGCCCACCTATTAACATTCTGCAAATACTAGGGTGAGTTTTACAAAACACTCGATGTGAAGACTGGTCATATGCAAACGTTTGTAATTACAGAAACTAGTTAAGAACCATACACCAAACACCTTGCATCTATCCATGGTTTATAAAAATCTCACACATCCAAGTGTGAGCAATAAAATGTGGTTAATTTTGACTTTCTAATGACACCAAATCCTTTGATGTGGTCAACATTGGCACAGTATTCTACCACAATGAAAATCTGATAAACTCATGAAGCAGTTCGTTGGTTAATATCTATGTAAAATAAAGGGTACGAGTCTAGAACATGAGTGTCTGCACTCATGAGATTTTGACATGTAGGATTAATTGTGCATATAATGTGGAGAAGTGTTTTCTCAATAGAGGAGGTGTACTCTCAACAAAAACATGTACTTCATCTCTGGCAACACCCACAGTTTTGCACAAGATACATACACAGGCAGCTCCATGATTATTGGCCTTTGATAACTGAAAGGTTATTAAAAATGTGGTTTGTGGTTGGCATCTTATATATTTCACTTTTTTAATTCAGTCATAATCCATGACTTCACTGGGGTATAAAAATGAACTGGTATAGAGGCCAGGCTCCCTCTACATGGGGAAGATCAGAAAGTACACAACATTAGATGATAGATGTTAAGCTTCTTAAGGGAGGAATAAGTCAAAAGTAGCTAAATGACTGAAGGTGCAAAATCCACTGTAGTGGATAGGTGTTTATTTTGCTGTGAAATTTTTGCTACATTTTCAACAAGAGATACAAGTCTCAAAAAACACTGAACTTTTCCAACTTTTTATTTGAGCATTTTTCTAAATCGCTTCTGCCAATAAAGGTCTAACAGCTCTTATAGCATGTGTTTAGATACTCGATATGTCTGGACTATTGCAGGACCACTATTTGGGTATTATTTGGGTGGTGAATCATTCTCAGCACAGTTATTGATGATGGTTCACTCTTTGTGTTTGTCATTCTGTAGTCCTTTATCAGTGGTAGGTTTCTGGCCACAGGACACTGTGGGCTGGATATTTTTTGTAGGTGGACTCAGATCAGCAGTGAAACTGAGGAGTTTAAAACTCTCAGCACCACTGGCATCATTCCTTAATGTCTCAGAAATCTCAATCACTGCTTGACAACAGTGTGGTCAGTGGTTTGTGAATTTGTCAGCAGAGGAAAAGTACAGAGAAAGCTTCTATTGTTCCTTAAAGAGGAAAAATGATGCCAAACATGTACTTGAATGAAAGCATAGTATAGTAACAAAGTATGAGCCAAGTAGGACATATATTAAGATGATCCTAGATCTGGAATTGTCAGAACAAGTCTAGGTCACTATTTACATACACTATATGGACATAAGTATTGTGACACCTGACCATTACACCAACAGGGATTTTTATGACATTGCATTTAAATACATAGACTTTACATAGACTCTCCTTAAATAGCTTTCCAAAAGAGTTTGGAGTATTTCTGTGGGAATTTGTGCCCATTCATCCTGTCGGTCAGACACTGATGTTGGACGTGAAGGCCTGGCCTACAATCTCAGTTTTGTTTATCCCAAAGGTGTTGGATGTGTTTGAGGTTAGGGCTCAGGTTCTTCCACACTGAGCCATGTTTTTATGGACCTTGCTTTGTGCACTTTGTCCAAAATGTCTTGGTATGCTGAAACATTAAGATTGTTCTTCACTGGAAGTAAGGGACCACCTGTATTCAATAATGTGTCCCAATACTTTTGTCCATATAGTGTGCGGTCTGGTACAGGAAGCAACAATAAACACAAGCATGCGGTTAATGGTAGACACACAGTCGACAAATTGTCAGATGTTTATTTATATAGTAAACAAATAATAAACGACCATATTCGAGAACATTGATGAGGTCTAGATATGAATGCGTTCCGTTAGATTAGTTCCCATCAGATTATGATCAGACCCACAGACGCTGCGATTCGCACTTTTTAGACCTCTCTGCACACCGTACTCTGTCTGTTCCACCAACATGGCGTCCTCAATGTCACTCTGGGGTTTGAGTCGAGTTTCTTTTCGAAATTTCATCACAAAATCAGCCGTGACTCCGGCAAGGTAACATCACACGCTTTGCTTGGCTTAACATGTTTTAATATTATTGTTTCTGATCAGTGTACTGGGCTGTTGAGCTGGTATCAGACAATTTCTCCGGTGTTGTTGACCGTTAGGGATGAGATGAGCTAACAGCTAACAGAGGTAACAGAACCAATAAAACAGAACCTTACCGGCAGCTCACACACCTAAGAAGCTGCTCTTTAATGTGTGTAAGCTTTTATTTTGTGGTATTTTCTCCTTTACCCTTATAAGCCGTTTGAATACAGACTTTCCTTGATCTGTACAATGACAATATTAGCATTCTTAGCAAGCTGCACTCATTTCAGCAAAGTAAACTAATGTAAAGGTAATGCACAAACGCTTCACTTCTCTAGTTTTGATGGCTGCTGGCGAAGCTGCAGTGTTAGGTAATGAGGTCTAGATGATACAGTTCTCCAGAGTTATTGTTACAGAGGGTCAACCCAGCATAAGCCTCAGTACTGTCCAAGGACAACCCATAAAAACACAAAACGAAATAAGAAAATAAAGAACATTATTTTTCCCAAGGCAAATTCTTTTGTCGTTAGCATGCTCAGTGCAACTGAAGAATAAAATAAGACAACAGATAATAAAAAAGACAAACAATAGTGCAACACAATTACAGTTACATTATTATAACAAAATAAACTGTAACTCTGACATCGCTGTGTGTAAAGATTTAGTGAGCAGATCAGTAGTACAAATGGCTATGAAAGCATTGCAATAAAATAGCAGATGATGAGGAGATGAGATTAACATTCAGATAATTTACAGATGAAATCATTGGGTTACATTGCACAAATCCGCTTCTGAACAGAATGGTATAAAAACTTAGAAAGATCACCTACAGGGTGGGGAGGAGGTATAGAGTCTTGCCACAGGTAGAAAGGATTTCCAATGGTGTTCAGTTCTGATTTTTGAGGCAGTGAGTATTTTGCTATGTGTGCTCTGATGGGCTATAAAGGATACATGCAGGGGGTGGGGGCGTTGTCCACGATGCAGAGAAGCATTCTCCTCTCAGGCACCTATGCCAGGGTCTCTAGTTTGACACCCAGAACTGAACCAGCCTTTTCAATCAGCTTGTTCAGCCAATGGTATCAGCTGCCTTTAGAAATTAAAGAGCAAGCAATATGATAACGTTACAGTAGCTGGTCTTTCTCGATGAGTCTGCTATAGAGTAAATAGTCATGTTTGATAGGTACACTAGTCTGACCTTCACCCTGAATGACCTCAACCAGCTGGCCTTTTGATTACTTCTGGATTAAAGGTGTAATAACTCACAAAATATATTCTGTAGAATAACATCAATATGAAAATACACTGTGCTTTATACAGAAATGCTGGGTGCAATACTATATACGAATAGATCTAGATATGGATAAACTTACAGTTAAGTGAGAACTAATGACACATGGGGGGGGGGGTTATTACACGTAATACAGAGAAGTTTTAAATAAGCTTTTTTACATAAGTAAGACTGTTGCATACAATAATATATTGGACATAATGATAAGGAGGAGGTGGGGGACATTGAGTCAGAGTGGACCTTGTTTTGTTTCTCCATTGTGGAGGTGGCTGTGCAGAACTATGGCTGTAAAGTGGTTGGTGCTTGCATGGCGGTAAACCTTAAACCCAATGGTGGACACCGGAGGTGAGGGGAGCACAGGGAAGAATAAGAAGACCCACTGGACATGGCTCGTCTGAGTGGCCAGAGGCAGACAACAGATACCGGCAAGCTAAGTGGAACATAGCTCTGGTGGCCACTAGAGCAAAAACTTGTGTGGGAGGTGTTCAGTGAGGCCATGGATTGGGCTTGAAAACTGCTGGCTTCTGGCAAATTGACATCGGTGGTGGAAGGAATATTTCAAGGATCTCCTCAATCCTGCCTCCACAATATCCAAGGAGGGCATCTAGCCTGAGGAAGCTGGGGTGCACTTACCCATCACGGGGGCTAAGGTGGTTAAACAGCTCTTTGGTGGCTAAGCTCTGGGATGGATGAGATTCCCCTAAAGGCTCTATACCTGAAGGTGCCAGGAGGAGCCTGATTTACAGTGCCAGCAGTAAAGTCTGTCAGACGTGTTCCCAGTGTATGTTGGTCTCCACCAGGGCTGCCTTTTATCACCGTTTCTGTTCATGATATTTATGGAGAGGCACAGCCAAGATGACGGAAACCGCCTGGTTTATTGGCCTCAGGATCGCGTTGCTGCTTTTTTGTGGATGATGCCGTCCTATTGCCTTCATCAATTGACTGTCTCCAGCAGGCATTGGGATGGTTTACTACCGAGGTTGAAGTGACTGGGATAAGGCCATGGTACTCAGACTGAAGCGGGTGGAAGCGGAAGTAGCTGCCCAAAGAGGAGGAGTTCAGTTATCTTGAGGTCTTGCTCATGAGTGAGGGTAGAGGGGATTGAGATTCAGACAGATGGACTGGGGTGTTGTCTGCCGTGCTGCGGACTCTTAACCGGTCTTTTGCTTTGAAGACAGAGCTGAGCCAAAAAGAGAAGCTCTTGATTTACTGGTCCATCTGTGTCCCTATCCTCACCTATGGTCACAAGCTGTGGGTAGTGACCGAAGAATGAGATGGTGATTGCAAGCAGTCAAAATGAGTTTTCTCTGCTGGGGCTCACCCTTAGATATAGGATGAGAAGCTTGGACATACTCAGAGTAGAGGCATTGCTGATCCACGTCGATAGGAGCCAATTGAGGTGGTTCAGGCACCTCATGCGGATGCCCCCTGGAGGAAATTTTCTGGGCATGCCCCACCGGGAAAAGACCAGGGCAGACCCAGGGCATGCTGGAGGGATTATATTACT
>JBBPDH010000037.1:10126475-10136769 GCA_037974565.1 Clupeocharax schoutedeni
GGACGGTACCTTGCTCAGGGTACCTCAGTGGTGCCTAGTGGTCTTGGGAATCGAACCCAGACTTTCTGGTCGCAGGGTGAATGCCCTAACCACTAGGCTACCAGCTGCCGACATTTTTAAGGATATTTTATGTCCTTGTCCAACCCCATCTTAGTAAATTCAGCATACAGACCGTAACTACGTTAAAACGTTCCCAGTGTGTGTTCTCTGTAGAGGATGAGGCTTCAACGTCTGACCAGATAGGCCCAAACCCTAGCACTGAGTAATAAAGTACAACGTATAATGTTTTTTATTCAGTAGAATGGAATCCAAAAGAAATGGGACCAAATTACTTGTTGGTCTTAAAACCTCACTTCATTATAGCACCCTACAAAGCCAGAGTTAAGTAACTTCGCTAAAGCTGAAACTGAGAAAAATGGCTTTAAAGTATTAGTATAGATTTTGTAGTTACTGCAATTTTTACATCATTTCTCTGAAACGGAACAACTTTGAACCAGGATATATTCTCACAAGACTAAACTCCATTTGTCATCTTAAGTCAATTTTGACCAAATATGTAGTTGGTGAACTTTGGCTTTGTAGGGCAGTATAGTACAGTGAAACACGTCTATTGAAAAACCGAATGCTTACTGATGCATGTTTATGCTCAGAAAACAACAGTAAAAATTAGAATATCTAACAGCTTTTGAGAAAAGCATTACCTTTTTTGTAACAATGTGTGGTTCCTGTTGTAGAAGTCCTCCATCATTTAACCCCTTACAGATTTGGCACATTTTGTTTTGTACTAACTTATTTTGCTCCGTCTCCTTCAGAGCTGACCCGCTGTCCAACATGGTTCTCTCATTCAGCACCAAGGAGGACGCCATTGCGTTTGCTGAGAAGAATGGTAGGCTATCAAAGTCTTCTAAATCATGAGATTTTAAATGTTCCCAAAGGAAAAGAGCACTGAAGGAACAGACGTGTTGTTTGTATCTTACTAAATTTGCTTTTGCCTTCATCCTAACCATTCGTGTCTTCTGTTTACTTTTCACATCAACACCAACAGCCCACTCCCATATCAGTTCCGTAAAATACACTTGGCCACACGTTCATCCTCCTGTTTGTTTTTCCAGGTTGGAGTTACGATATAACAGAGAAGAGAACGCCGAAGCCGAGATTTAAGTCATATGGAGCAAACTTTTCCTGGGACAAAAGAACCAGAAGGTCCGCCAAGTAATGTAACTGTTGCTGTTCTCTGTAACAGACTTATAAAAGTTTCTACTCTGTATCTATATATAATAAAGCATCCCACTATTAATCACTACAGTCTCTATTCAGATTTGTGTGTGTTGTTTCCATGATAATTTGAAATAAAGGCAAATGGTAATTTTACAACTCATAATAATTGAGTGAGTGAGGGTGATCATTCGGTCATACGTGAACAGCACGAAATTCTTCCTCTGCATTTAACCCAGGGGCAGCCATGAATACGGCGCCTGGGGAGCAGTGCGTGGGGGCGGTACCTTGCTCAGGGTACCTCAGCTGTGCCCAGCGGTCTTGGGAATCGAACCTGGACTTTCTGATCGCAGGGCGAATGCCCTAACCACTAGGCTACCAGCTGCCCCACAGTCTCCCATTGGCGTTATTAAAAATAACACAGTGCTCTCTGGGGGCTGCTGGCTCTCATTCATTGTCAACAGAAGTTGTACAGGAGGCCCTTGAGTTATGACACAGATCCATTTCTTCGACAGTGATGTGACCCAAATTTTGGTGTGAGTTGAAACTCAACCTAGCCCAAGTCGCTTAACGATCCTAACACAGCTGTAAAATCATGATCTATACTGTGTATTCTTCTGCCCTGCGCAACCAAACCAGTTATGGCAGTGAGCATTGTAAACTCGAAGACTGCATGTCGAGATTGTCGTAGCCCGAGGACCCTCAAAATCAGCCAAGTTAATACCACTGACGGATGATGTAAATAACATGGATTATTCTGTTACAGTGGCACCTGTCAAAGGCGTGTGGTATCTTAAAGAGTCAGTTTTTGCTAGAAACAGGTAAAATTACCATATTGAACTTAAAGCACATCCTCATTAACATAAAGCTTATTTTACACTACTTTGCAGTTTAAGCCCACCACTATAACACTGCTACTTTATTATTCGTTATTTTATATTGTCATTAAATGAAACCCGGTTCTTGAGTGAGCTGAATTTCTTTGTTCTACAATGACAATAAAGGAATCTTTCTATCCAGACGGATCTTAGCAACTTTGATAAGAGCTGACTAGAATGCTGGCCCTGGGTATACTGTGGAGTGTTCCTGATATGCAGTGGTTAGTACCTACCAAAAAGTGGTCCGACTAGAACCAGTGACCGAGTTCTGGGGCACCCAAAGCTCACTAATGCGTGTGAGGAGCGGATGGCTAGCCTGTCTGGTCTGATGCCTCAAAAAAAAAAAAAAAAGACGACTGTAGCACAAATTGCTGAAAAAGTTAATTCTGGCCATCATGGAAAGGTGCAAGAACAGAGTGCATTACACTTTAGTGCATTAGAGCTCTCTGTCTATGTGGGGTCCTATAGTCTCAATCTGTTCAGTGTCCTTTTTCCACACTCTTCTGTGGAAAATGATTCTTTAGCCAGGTTGTGCTTTCTTTTTTCTGCTGTGTCTTCGTTCTCCTTCAAGACCGCTCAAAGCTTCTGAAATAGGAGAACAAGGTACATGTCCAGCTTTAAAGTCTGAGAGCAGGTAGGTATGTTTTATCTCATGGTACTCCAGGGTATGGTGTGAGTTGAGGAAAGCGTCTGTTGGAAAAGCATTGTCTTCTCATATTTACATAACTGCTGTAGCATATTGCACAAATCTGCAAGCCATGTGTTTTTTATTATTAAATTACGCAGTGGTGCTTTTTTTTTTTTTTTTTTTAAAGGTTTGAATCACAGTCACAAGCAAAATCAACCTGTAGGCTGTTCAAAGCTGAATGTTCTCGTTTTTGCCAACTGCTTCACCTTTTGTTCTTGATGTGTTTCCAGTGTTTGCTAATAGTGCCACACTCATTAAATCTGTGCACTTTGTGTGGATTCACTTAGAAAATAATGATCGGGCTAGTTTTTAGAACGGAGATGATAAAATTGATGGCAAAATCACTGCTGGAGTGGCCTTGAAAGTACTTCAGTCTAGATTAAGCAAGATATAAAAAGCTCTTAAAGCTGAGAAAATACTTCAACATCGCTGCTGCTGTTTGTTTAGTTGCGTGACGTACTTTAGTTGAATCGTTAAGGATCATATTATTTAGGACTATTTGCTAAATTGTAACTTGGAAGTAAGTTCATTGGAGGCTGTTGCAAAACGTAGAGCCCAAGTCATAAAACGAGAGCAGGTTCATTTTATTGTTGTATTATTTATTGTTTCACTCTTCATATCTGTACAAATACCATCAAACTTTGTATATACATATGACATTTACATTAAAAAAATACAAAACTATATATTTATAACTGAATCTTGTATTCATCTTGCGATGTCTGAAAATAAGAACGCATTCTGAAAACGATGCTCGTCCTGTAGAGGGTGAGCTCGGAGAAAGCAGTATAGAGCAGAACATTGGCAAAAATAGCATAGTCATGTTAATGGCACATTTTTGACAATCAAGTATCGCCCAAAGATGATTTCTGCTCTATAGCTGAAGACATGAGGACTCCTAATGAACAATGGTAAAATAAACATCTCACGAAGAACAACTCAAACAAGAAGGAAAAGAAAAACGGTGTCTTGAGAAATGGCTCATGTTCGAATGTCACCAGGCGGTGCTGTGTAGCAAAAAAACGTTGAAGAACCATTGAGAAAATCCCTTTGGTCAGCTATAGTGAACAGTAAACAAAACCAAAGACAGGTTATGTACATTAAAGAGTGACCGATTTTTTCTTTTTTTTTTTTTCCCCAATAAATAAACACACAGGCAAACATGCAGTTAAGTGTGAAATAAACATCTGTGATATAGAATGAACAGCGATAAGCAGATTTATACAGCGCAGGGAATGCAATTTACAGCTTGCAGAAGACACACTTCACATGGTAGCGTTTTTTTTTTAACCTCACAATAAATAACACTGCTTCTCTTTGGACAAATATACTTCTTCATAATAAAAAAAAAAGAAAGACAAGTAAACACAATATAACATGATAGAGATAGAGTAAGTCAGACATTGTAAATGTATAAATTATAAAACAAAAACACCGTATAAATAAACATCTATCAGACTGAACTATATGTATACTTCCTTTTTTTCTTTGAAAAATAAATTAGCATACACATGTGTACAGTGTGGACATGTTTCCTTTTCCACAGGACTGTTTCCACTGGTTTGATGGCGGTTTATCCATCCAGTATTGGCGATAAATGGACGTAAGCCATGTAGTCCTGGTCTTCATCATCTTCGTCCTCCTCCTGGTCTTCCGTAATGGCTATATGGGAGAATACATGGTAGCTGTTGTATGAATAAAGACCACAACAGCGCAGAATCTAAGTGAATGTTTGTCTTTTTTTTTTCTTTTCCTTTTTCCTCAGCCTTCTGTGAATGCCACAGTCTAACTTTTGTCTTTTAGGCAGATTTGGCAGTGGCAATGCTCTCTGCCCCTAAACAACACCCCCACTCCCAGCCCACGCCAGCCCACCCCAGCCCACCCAAATTATGCAACAAGCTTTACATAATCAAGAAAGTCAGGACTGTGACAAGTGAGGGTGATCAGTGGGTTCAATGGCTCAGGTCTAATTTCGCAGATTCCTGAAAGAGGACAAAAACAAAAAGTGCTCGTGTGTTATGGGATTGGCTCTTTTTTTTCTGGTGTCCATCTAAAATCCATTATTTCAGACACACAGTTACTGCTACTTGGCTAAGATGGCATCCTGTGCCCTAAGACGACCTGAGCATAACACGGGTCGTTCCGCTGGCACAGCTTTGAGGTATATGCTTCTACAGAGACGTTTACATTGGGAAATCAAAAACTAAAATCAAATCTTTTTTTAAAAAAAATAGAAACAGAAAGAAATAGGCAGTCCCTCATAATCCATATAAACACTTAAAAGTCAACACATTCACAACGAACCTGCGAAACAAATTCTTATTCGTCATAGACATTTGCTAGAGTAGAAAAGAGAAAAACGTTCTTTCTGCTTGTCCTGCAAACTGTAAATGCTGTAGTCGTTTCATTCCATGAGGTGATTATAAAGTTGGTCCCTTGTAATGATGTCAGTTCTTATTAGGGGTCCAAGCATTTTGTGCTGGAATGCAATTTTTAATAATAGTAGTATTTACTATAATATAAGCAGTCTAGAATATATTCACAGACTTGATTGCCAGACACACTATGAAGCGGAATGTAACCGAACTCTTATGAGAGTAAGAGGACTGGACTGTTAGGAAAGTAGCCGATGGTGCATGAAGCCATCTGTGTCTGGTATAGGTAGTAATGTAACAAATTTACACACTGGCACCAATGTTACAATCACCTTAGGCTTGTTTAGAAGATGAATGCTACTGTTTTCTGTCTCTCGCACAGGTGGCCGGGCTGTTTATGTCATGGTGACATAGTGCATCTTGCAATGATTGATTACAGCCGAAACAAAACAATAAATAAAAAAAAAAACAATACAAACTTAAAAAAAAAAAAGTTACATGATTATCATGAAATTAGCAATGTGACCATGAAATTTACATGCTGTAGTGATATGATAATATACTGGACGTCTCTAGATTACACACTACAACAACTTTCAACACAATTCCAAAGTTTAAGGCCTGCTTTGGGTAACTGACAGGTCGCTAGAATGATGACACAACTATTAATATGTTAGGTGTGTGTTCTAGCTGCGAAGGTTAGTCTGCTCGTATATTCATGCGGTATATGCGGTAAATTAGTGTGGCTACCAAAAAAAGAGCCCAAAAAATTCGGATACAAATGCTTCGGTACTGGGTTTACATGGTGTTTTATCTATTCATTATTCATGAGGCTTAAAAAAGAAGTCGGCCCAAGAGTACATGCAAAAAAAACCCACAAGTACTTCCCATCTCGAGTCCTTTTCTGTTGCTTAGATCTGACCAATGGGAGAAAGAGCGAGGAAGGGATGCAGGGGGCTGTGTATAGGTGGTGGTGGGGTTGGGGGTGTTGCATTTAGATTGTCTTTTCCTTTTTTGTGTTACTTACAGTTGCAAGATCCTGAATGCTTAACTTCCAGGAGGACCCCCATAGAGCATGCGGCCTGCTTCATGGCGCACACGCTGGGGTACGAGGTGTTGTCGCTGGCACACACGGCCTCGTCCGAGCGGCTCTCAGGACACGTCTCCTCGCACAAGGCGCATCGGCCCCGGCCCATCTGCGTATCCCACAGACACTTCTTCCCCGCGTTGCACTGGATATCATTGCATGATTTGGCTTCTGCATACAAGCAAACAAAACAGCTAGTTTAACTTTAAGACTTTTTGTTTGTTACAGCTCACAACTGAGATGTTTAGATTCTTCGCGATCATGTAATATTAAATCTTTCTATTAATAACTGTATGATAAGCCAAGGGTTTGGGGGGGGGGGGCGGCAGGGGAGGAGGGCGTTTTAACAGCACTTGGGAGGTAGAGGTTGCACAAAAGGGGTTGGAAGGAAAGCAACACTTGGTTTGTAATAAGAGACAGGACAGTGTTGCCAACATCAGGAAGCAATTAGACACCCACGACTTTGCTTTTGCAAATAATAATTGCAAACACGATTGTCATGAGAGTATGAAAGGTCAGAATTTGTTTGGAATGTTGGCATGGTTGCACATGCACATAAACTGCTAGTTGGAAAATAAGCCACTCAAGCCCACCTCCCACTCCCCTGCCGCTTTGAAAATCTGCGCACAATAAGCTTCCTGAACTTCATCTACCCTCTAAACTTCATGCTCAACTGGGATCAACAAACTCAACGCTGTTTTCCCATTCGTCAACTCACTGATGCATTTTCCCTCATAGGCCACGCCGATGGATCTTCCCAGTAAACACGTGGCTCTCCTTAAATGGCAGGCGCTGGCGTAGACGATGCCGTCGTTGCCGCAAAGATAGTGATCTGGTGACGTGACCTCAGGGCACACGCGGTTGCACGTCACGCAGTAGGCGTTGTTGGTCTGGTCCACGACACACGTTGAACTGCCCGGGCAAAGCACATCACGGCACGTCTCTGCAGAAACCAAAGGCAAACACAGTTTCAGTATCAATTTTCCCCACATACGTCTATTGGCAGTTGCTCCTGACTGCTTTGATAGTAGTGATCCTCAAATGTAATATCTCACACTACAGCCTTACTTCGTATGAACGACTTGTTAGTGCATTGTTTCATTTGAGCCTGGTTCAGTTTGGGAAGAGGGTGTGGGGCTATCAACTGAGCAGCATCTGTACTACAGCTCCTAACGCATATTCAACACAGACTGTGTCCTTTGAGAATTATAGTGGAGTGAAAAGACCAATGAAATTTTAACTGACATGCTGCGTGACCCTTTAAACTTATTTGGCTATTTTACGACTTAATTCTGAAACGGTTGTGGGTTATTGGAAAACGATGTGTGTTACGCATCTGGTAGTGAGGACCTGAACGGTCCCATAGGGACCCTTGCAGTTCAAGGTGTTGAGACGTGTCTCATGCGCAGCGGAGCTTACTTTTGCATTTTCCCTGGTACTGCACTTCAAGATCAGGGTGCCCTTTGCACTTGGACTTCAGAAGGGCGCATTCGTCCCGGTAGGTTTTTCCGTCAGACCCGCACACGGGACCCTTCCAGGTGATGTTGGAGCAGTCGGGGGCGCAGACGCAGCGTGGCTTGCTCCTCCTGTTCATCTTGCATTTCTTCCCGGGACCACAGTCTACATTATCACACGTCTCTGAAAATTGACCACAGGTAGGCAAAAAAAGGCATTAGGCAACTTGGTAGGAGAAGGCTAATCTAATTTGGCAATCTTTTACATAATGGCCCATATTTATCCAACTGAAAATAGAAAGCTGAGACCTGTTTTTATTCTGCCAAATGTGGGCCAGTGTGTGTGTGTGTGTGTGTGTGTGTGTTAATTTCAGTCCATATTCTACTACACATTCTGATGTTTAACTCTTCCCAGACAACATATTCCTAAATGAAACTGTAATGTGTTTGCAGTCTCCTATGTCTCCCCGCCAACAGCCAGACAATGCCAAGTGTACCTTTACAAGGTACGCAGTTTGGAGCCCCTCCGTTGAAGATGGTCCACCTAAACAGAGTGCTGTTGGGCACGTCCTCCTCAGTCCAAAACGTCCCGAGCCGTCCACTCCTACAGCATTCCTCCCTGCTCATGCCAGGCATGTAGAGGACCTGGCATCTCCCGTTCTTCCCTTGCTGGAGCCAGCAGTTACCAGCTGGGAAACCCAAAAAAAAGAGAGGGGGGAAAAAGAAAGGGGGGGGGTGGGGGGGAGGAAAAAAGCAGAAAAAACAGAAAGCCAGTCGCATTAAAGTCTGAAGCCAATGACCCAGACACAACACGTGCAGGCTGTATTAGCTGGAAGCTGCCCTGCTCCCCCTCCCCCTCTCTATTTTGTCTGATTTCTCAGTAATGCGACTGTTTTACACTTGCATGCCTGAACCCAGACAAACTCAACGGGGCTGCCCCTTCGGTCTCCAGGACTTTTCCCCGTCGCTGTGGTCATTTTTCTCTCTTTTCTTCCCTTCTTTTTGAGTGAGCAGAGGCGATTTTGTTTCTGGACGGAGCTGCTGCCAGACTGACAGCCTCGCACCTATTTAAATAATGTGCAGTCTAGACTCCACTTCCTCGGGCTTCCACTTGGACCAGACTGTTCAGGCTAGACGAGCACAACGCGGCGCGTTTTTTCTTTCTTCCCCCTCTTCTTCCCTTTTCTTTTCTCTAAAAATCAATAAAGATATAGCGAGCAGACACTCTTAATATAGCTGAAAAACCTTCTAGCCTCTCGTCTGAGCTTGTGCCAGAGGAGAATTCGTGTCATGTCATTTAATAAATGTTATTTATTAAATTAGAGGGACTGCGTGCCGGGGAGACACCATGCGCCAGACGACCCTCTTGAAGCGTCTAGAGCCACAGGGTCCAGCAAACTTTTCTGCACAAAATAGATCCAGAACATGACTGGAACTGAGGAACACCTAAGCATCACCGTTACAGCAGCTGCCAGATCTACGGTCCACAGTGATGACACTAATTATGATCACAATTCTTATTATTATTAACAAGGGAGATTATTTCCACAAAGCTTCTACACACATTGAGACTCATGGGTGTCACCAGTGAGCAGCAAAGAGGTCTGCAGATCCATCACTGAATTTATTGATGCCTAATAATAATGATAATAATAATAATCAACTTTATTCAAGCATGTTCCTCAGATTTCGGCCTGTATCACCTCCCTGCAGTCTTGTTGCACATTCAAGGTGGGCTATTTTACACACCTGCTCCACTGTCAGCAGCATTAAAGCACATGGCATTAAAGCACCAGCAGCAGCAGCAGAAACAATTTTTTAAAGAACTCCCCCATAAAAGACAAGAAATAAAAAAAAACACTTTACAATACCCTTACTGAAATAGTCTCTGATGTCAGCATAACTCAGCAGATAGTGGAAAACCACACTCACCTTGCACCTTGTGGTCTGCGGTGAAGTGCCAGAACCAGAGGAGGAAGAGCAGGATCCGGAGCTGAAGGGCTGGTAGCATCCTGAGCATGGTGAAGGCAAAGTGTAGAGGATCTGGAGCAGCGGCGGGAAGTAATCTGCTTAAAGGAGGCAGTGCTGAATGAATGCTTGTCTGTGTGCCACCTCTTTTTAAGTGTATAAGGGGGTCTAAGGGCCGACTGTCTGTAGTGGGCGGGCTTTTTTGGCTCTGTGGGGGTGGGGAGAAGGGAGGAGTTTGGGTTTCTTTTCTTTTTTTTTTTTTAGAACTTTTTTTTCCCTTCTTCTTCTTCTTCTTCTTCCTCTTCTTCGGCCCTAATCAGGTGACATTTACTTGTAACTTTCTCCAGCCTCTTAAAGTCAGACTGAAGGGTACTTGATAGCAAAAAGGGGTCATGGATTGGGAGCATCTGCCGGGATCAAAAGTTGAGCAAAAGACAGAAGTGTGAGTGTGTGGGTGTGTGTGTGATGGAGTGGTGGCTACTGTCAGGTCTGAGAATAGAGATTTTAATTTGGCTCACAAACACACACACACACACACACACACACACACACACACACACCCACACACACACACACACACACACACAAAACACACACACACAAACACACACACACCCACAAACACACAC
>JBBPDH010000037.1:10138656-10153260 GCA_037974565.1 Clupeocharax schoutedeni
GGACGGTACCTTGCTCAGGGTACCTCAGTGGTGCCTAGCGGCCTTGGGAATCGAACCCGGACTTTCTGGTCGCAGGGCGGATGCCTTAACCACTAGGCCATCCAACTGCCAAACAATCAAAGTCCACTGGCAAACACCTGCAAAGGAAAGAGGTCAGCTCAAGAATGAGAGCCAGATCCCAGACAGACTTCCCAGAGGAGCACACGGACAGCACAGATGAAAGCGTGGATGAGGGTTAATCCTGAGAGGAGTATGAAGGCTTGTTATGATGGGCACCAGACTTCTGGAACGACTGTGAAGACACAGACCAGGGAAAACACACAACCAATCTAACTAAATAGGGAGCTAAACTCAAACTGTTATATAAAAAAAAGGAGACAGCTGAACTGAATGAGCGGTACCAAGCAATGTAATCAGCTGAGCAGGTTACTCTGTGCAGGTGCAGTGCTAGGCGCCAAGCTCAAACATAAACAAACCCAATAGTTACATCCCAGGATTGGCTCCTAATTGTTAATCGGTGGATGTGCACAACCATATAGAGCCAAAACCAGAGAGGTTGTGCAGCTTGGGTCATCTGACGACACAAAGAAATGTAAAGAAAAATACAAAAAAGTTCCTAAGCCTCCTAAAATAATTCCCTCCAAAAAAAACAAAAATGAATGACAAAATAACAACACTGCCTGGGTGATCTAACTACCAAAAACCAAAGCATACAGGGGGTGGTGTCTGCCTTTACCCTATAGTGTCTAGACAAAACATACAGTTACCTACATGTGGTGCAATGTTAATATTTAAGACACAGGCAGGTAAACTATAGATGTATAACTAGAATGTATACAGCTGATTGTAATGGTGACTGTATACAAACCAGAATGTTATGAAAACTGACCCAACCTGTCGATAAACCAACAAAGTGAACATGCACAGAGTGCCTATCACATCGCCACACGTGGTGGGACACTTCCTTCTAGTAGGCTGGTGAGCTGGAGCGTTATTCCTGGTGCTGGAGTTCTTATGTTTATACTGTATAGCCAAAAGCATGTGAGCAGCCCTCCTAATTACTTAGTGTTACGTGCCAATGCACGTATTGTTTTTTTTCTCTTTAGGTGTTTCAGTTACACTCATTACCATAATCATGCTATGGACGGTCTGGGAGACTTATTAAATTGATCAAGAAAGCAGGCAGTGGGTGAGGAATTCAAAAACATGGAAACTGTTGCTGAAAGGAGAACATTGTTTGGACTTCTGGCCATCATAGACAATGCTGATCACCCACTCCACAGTGTGATGGCTGAACTGAAAGATACTTTTATCCACAGACTCACTAGCATAAAGTGCTCAATTAAACGCCAAACACATCCACACAATAATCTATGCCATCACATGTAATAACAGACTTGAAATAAAGTGCAAACCACTATTTGTGTTGACTAGAAACACAATGTATATTTTTTTCTTAGGGTACTGATTAATAATTTTTTTCCTAACAGCATCAGTATTTCTGTAAAATGTAGATGCTAATATGATGAAATTCGTTTTACTTTTTGTGCTATAAAAAGAAAATGGACTTGTTTGCAGTTTATTCTTCTAACTGTTGGTAGGTTTAATTATCATCCTCCTATACATGGTAAACTCATTCACAGACACGGCTTCCTTAACAGTAAATGGACATTATTCTTAAGGGATGGCTTCATCTCCCAAATTGATTAGATGCCACACAAATTGTGTGTTTTACTTAGTTTTCCACTTAGTCCAAAGTAAAATACAGCCAGTATATTGATGTGTATGCTGGCCAAGGATGCATTTTTCAGACAGGCTGTCTAGACAGTGACAGCAGAATACTTTAGATTAAACTCTCTCACAAAAAAAGCCAGGAATTGACTCTCAGCCATCGTATGCTGTATTGACTGGGAATAATTTTGTCCAGTACTTTCATGAAAATCCTATTCAGCAGTTAGACTTCCTTGCATGCCAGCTCCTTTCAGCATTCTCCAGAGCACCTCCAAAGGCACAACTTTGAACAAACCCTAAGTGAATGATGACCACTACTGAAATGCACACACATACAAGCCTCACATGAGACAAAGATTAATTAAATTAAATTAGGTTATTGTCCTATTTCTCATACAGGGTTCAGAAGCTGTAATACTATATTTATCAGCATAGTAGCAGCTAGTTAATGAGAAGCTTGTATTTTTACTCTCTTATAGGAAAATGGTAAATTTACTTGACTCATGTTTGTGGATAGTTGCACGCACACATGTGTGAATGCCTGTGGAAAACATCTTTGAGTCATGTATTGCAATAACAACAGTGCCACTTTTTCTCATGGTTCCCAAATGAAGGCAGGCGCATCAGCAGACTTCCATTGCAAATACTGTTTATTATTAAGTACAGTCTATACAGGCTGACGACAGCAAGGCAATGTCTTAAGGTTAAGCTAAGGCCAACCTACAAATCTAAGGTATCCAGTCAGTAGGTACAGGAATAGTCCCCCTGGAACAAACAAGGATTAAGTGTCTTGCTCAAAGACATAATGGGGTTTGAACCAGCAACTTAAAGGTTAGGTTCCCAGGCAATGGTTTTACCCACTAGGCTGTTACCGCCTACAAGCATCTGTAAAGTTAAACAGATGCTAAATTCCATCAAGAAAACAGGTAAAACAGGTATGCAAGATCATATTGCCATCGCTCAGAGAGATGAGAGGGACTGAGAAAGATGGCGTAGCAGTATTAGAGAGAAAGGCATGGAAACAAAAGGATTAAACATGTTGTGTTAGTACGAAGTGTAGTCATGGTGCAGTGATGTCACCTGTCAGGCCCTGTCTGTGGAGGTGGATCAATTCATTTGGCACATGCATGTTAGCTCCAGCATTACTGGTTAATTAACCAGGAAGTTACTGGAAAGTGTTGGTTGTGTCCACCGGTTTAACTACTTCCCAATACTTAACATAATCTGGGATGTAAAAATCATCTGCATGCCTTCATCCTTAAATGTGGCCTTAAGCTTCTGCCATCGTGGTTAGAATTATTTGTTACTACTGTTTCTCTAGAGAATGTCACATACCAACCGTGTCTCAAGCTGAACTCTTGTGTGGTTCTCATGTACTACACTGTCCTCTTGGGAACATTTAATACTACAGAAACTTTTCTTCCCTAGATCTCCTTCTCTTCACAATCCTGTCTAGCAACCATAGCTTGGTTTTCACTGTGACATACAACAGCCACTGCGGGACCTTATATAGACATATATGTGGGTTCTTAATTATGTTGAATGAATTAAGTTTGGCACAGGTGGAGTACAATCAAATAGTTCTCAAGGACCACTGAAAGGATGGGGTGCACCAGAGCGTCTAGGTCTGAACACTTATGTAAATGCGATATTTCAGTTTTTCAAGTTAATCAACAAAACCCTGGAAACACCCGTTATTTGAACACAGGAAACTCTCTAACCACCATGCTAGGCCACCATGTCATGCACATATTCACTTTGATTAAGAGATATCCTCTGTTGGATTTCTGTAACTTATAGTTCCTGTCAGATGAAAGGTGTAGAGCTGGGAAGCGGTAGGCACAAGTAAACTGGGACACTGGTGCTGTCGCCCCGCCACTCCTCATGTTCATTCAGGTTTGTGGCGGTGTAGTGGAGGTACGCCAGTGTCTCAGGCATTTTCATATCCATCATACCATTGTACCTCTACGTTCTGCCCTTTTTAGCTAGGCTGCTTTAGATATGCACTCTGCACAGTAAAAAAGAATTGGCTCTCTTTTCTGTTTTCTTTGTCTGAGGAGAACTGCTGCACACATGTCCAGCCCAAGCGATCACCATGGGACCCCAGGTCACCACCCACCCATTGCCAAAATACCTTTGACTTTATACTGCAGTTCACAACACGTGCTCCTCCCCCAGCCAAGGGCAACTGCTGCTTAAAGCTCCATTGGAGACTGATGCTCCTGATCCTGTTGTTTTATGGACTACAGACTCTCAGTTTCTCTTCCAACAAATTTACATCTATGGACACTTAGTCTCTGGTCTCTGTAAAGTTGCTTTGTGACAACTTAGTTGTTAAAAGTGCTATTTAAATACATTGACTTTAATTGAATTTGAGTTGTGTGACACTATGTTTATTTATTTTTTTTTGTGTGAGACTATGTTGCTGACATCAAGTTTTACCCGTCAGAATAGGGGAAGATATTTCTTAGGCAGCTCTTTATTGCAGCTTAAGTTGCGTTTTACTGACTACCAGTTTGTGAGCTAGTTGGCATTAAAAGAATGGGCAAGTCATTTTAATTATAATAATAATGTGTATGCAGAGTCTATTTATAAAAGAGCAGTTTCATTGTTTTTGTAGAGCACTTTATTGATAGAGCCGTCCCCTTATTCCTTTATCTACTGTGGCTGGATTTCTGAAGAGTTTGCCAAAAAAAAAAAAAAATTAATAGCTAATCTCTCAAATCGCTTGAATGATTTGTCACCATCAATGCCCACCTTGCTGCAGCACCTTGATCAATCTTGTTTTTACTGTGGTTACTGTACTGCACAGTACTTTCTTGACCCCAGATGAGTCCTGTACATAGGTCTTTACTTGACCTCAACTAAATAATAGAAATGATTTACACAGAATTAAAAGACTTTCTTTTAAAATGAATTTTAAAAGAAAGCAATTTTGTTGATGAAATTTTGTTGATGAAATTTACTAAAACCTTGGGGTAGGCTCCAGGTGTGAGGGGCCCAAGGTGACGCAGTGCCTCACACTTCCAAGGTTGTGGGTTTAAAGCAGGGTCCTGGTGTTGTGTGTGCGGCACTTGCACGTTCTCCTCGCGTTGGCGTGGGTGTCCTCTGGGGTCTCTTTTTTCTCCCACAGTCCAAAGACATGCACCTGAAGTGAATTGGGGTTTCTAAATTAACTGTTGGTGTATGTATGCCCTGTGGTGAGACCCTGCCTGGCACCCATTACCCCAGGATATACTCTGTGTACCTGCGCCCTAGCAAGGATTAAGCAGTTACAGAAAGCGAGTGAATGACTCAACCTTTTTTTTCAAATTCAATTGATCAAGGTAGGGGCATAACTATTGTTGATTTAACTTCCACTGATCCCACTTATCTCACTGGAGATGGTTTGAATAGTCATTCTTACAACAAGAGATCATGCAGTAACCAAACTATGAAATGTAACTTTGACTGTTGACCACTATATGCTTCTGTTAAATACGATTGCATCCACTGGACTTTATTTTGCTTTTGCTTTAGGCTGACTCCTTTTGGACCATTAAGAAGTCTAATATCCAGCAAGAGAAATGATTCAGCATTGACTAATATGTCAGAATTATCACTGTTTATTGATTTATTTATGTAAAATATATCAATGCTTGAGTGTAAGTAATATGACATTAATGTTATTTATCAACTACAAATGAGTTATAACATTAGTTACGATGAGGCTCTCTCTGTAACCATAGTAAAATGTGTGTTAAAAGGCTGTACTGCTCTAAATTGTACTGGCAATTTTTCTCCTCTCGGTAGATGGCAGCATTGAACCAAATTTGTTAACTAGAACTGCAAACACAGTATATATGTTCTAAGAGGGCAGATTCTACATAACTTAGTAAAATACAATCGATTATCTGAGCCGGCTATCCTTAAACCAGGGGCATGGGGTTAAGAGGGGGTCGTATAGGTGGTGCTGGAGCCTATTTCAGTGGTCTTAAGGCAGAGAAAATCCCTGAACTGGGCCAGTCCGCCATAAATCTACATTATACTCTATTTAAAAATAAGCTATGATACAGGCCCTTACAAGCATTGGTGGTAATTGCTTTGTATAGTAACTAGATATAAAAGAACCCTACATTAGGTCTACATAGTGTATTGGTATCATGATATCAACCTTCACAATAATGATATGGCTGACTGTAGTACACATATGTGTCCACCATCCTGTGAGCTATCTGAAAAAGCTACCTTCTATAGAAGTTTGAATAAATAATGGTATTGCCACACTCCATCATGTAATCCATGTTTTCTTGTACTGGAAAAGCAAATGTCAGTATAAAATAATATAATATTGCAATATGGGCTTTGGTCCTTGTTATGCTCCCCTGCCTAGATACACTGATCAGCCACAACCAGGTGAAGTGAATGAAATTGATTATGTTGTTTACAATAGAACATGTCAAGGGGTGGGACATATCAGGCTGCAAGTAAACAGTATGATCTTGAAGTCCATGTGTTGAAAGTGGGAAAAATGTGTCAGGTCAGACTACCCACATTGAACTCAGTGTATACCACTGAAAGTGCCTATAATGGGATTTTGAGCATGACAATTAGCCAATGAAAACTGGTGACCTGGATTCTATTGCATAGTGTGGACGGGTAAGTGCATAACATGGCTTACCTGGGCGGTGAAGATGGTGTGATGCTCTGATCAATATTGTGCCAGGAAACATTGGGACTTGACATCCATGTGGCTGTGACTTTGACATGCACCACCTACCTAAACATTCCCGGCCACACTGCAAAAAAATATTCAGGAATGGTTTGAGGAACATGACAAAGAGTTCAAGGTTTTGACTTGACCTCCAAGTTCTCCAGCTCTCAGTTCCATTCCATTCCACTCCAACTTTATTTATAAAGCACATTGAAAAACAACCGATTTGACCCAAAGGACTGTACAGTCACCTAAGCAAACACATACCTATATACCAATATATGCTTATACATAGACACACCTGCATTTAAATACATTTACATACAAACATGAAACTAGACACTGCAGCAACTCATGTTGAGGTAAAAGCAAATGTGTTTTTAAATGAGATTTTAAAACAGGGAGAGAAGGATTCTGCCTGATATCTAAAGGTAAGGTTCCAGAGGTTGGGAGCCATGGTTGCCCGATCCCCTCTAAGCCGCAGCCTAGTTTTTGGGACAACCAAGGTCAGGTGATCAGCAGACCTTAGGGACCGAGAGGGAACATAAGGCTGAATCAGATCAGAAAGGTATAAGTTCGTACAAGCATGTTTAGCATTTGTAGAAAAAACATACACACATACATACATAGTCCCTACCTCAGGGTTAACTCACAGGCCTTAAAGAATCTGGCAAAGTCTTGGTGACAGATACCACAGCACGCCTTCAGAGGTTTGGTGGTGTCCATGTCAGGTCAGAAAGGGACCTACACAATATAGGCAGGTGGTTTTGATGCTGTGGTTGATCACGGCATCTATAAAAATCTCTATTATGCAGCGGTTTACCAAACATTTTAATGGACCTACAACACTTTTTATGTCAATTTTCATCTATGTGGACCTCGCAAGTGGGGATTTCTTCACTTTTAAGGGAGGAATATGAGCTGCAGCAGAAGGTCGAGGAGTGTTTGGACACTCCAAGGTCTCAGACACCATGTCGGCCTGATGCTCTCCGACTAGAGGGGCACCCGCAGCATTGATCAGGGAGCCGGAGCATTCCCACGGTGCTCCATGAGGATCCCATTTCACTGGAAAAGCCAGCTAAAATCAATCACCGTCAGCTGCTGGCTGGATGGGGTCAATACAAGAGGAAGCTGCTGCTGGAAACAACGTCTTTAGAACTTTTCGGTTCTCTCATTCATTTGTGCTACCTCAGGTTACCTTTAGATGTGTTTTAGCATCAGGGACAGAAAACAACAACAACAACAACAACAACAACAACAACAACAACAAAACGTTGCTGCATTCAAAAGAGATTATTTGTTCTTGAGAGTTCTTGACACACGGTCACGACGTGTGTTTTTTCTGACATCTGATAAGTTGGAATGGACAAAAAATGATTTTTGAAAATAAAAAAGGCCAAAAATAACGTGCACACACTAAATCCAGCTAAACAAGATTCTATTTTTGTAATTAGAAACACAGCTGGTCAGTGTTCTTTAAGAGCTGAAAATATCACAGTATGTCTAAAAAAGCATATTGTGATATAATTTATGAAGATCATTTATATCACTATATTGCCCACCCACACCTGAACTCTTGCTTGACTACCTATGCCATTTTACAGCTGTGAGAAGCAACAATATTACTGCACATTTGATGCTAGATATATTTCAAGCTACTAAGTAAAATTTACACCTCTGCCACCACCTTTGCCACAGTAAAAACATTTCCACTTTTCAAATAACTGTATGCTACATGTTGGAACACTGCTGTGCAGATTTGTCCATGTTCAGCCCATTACTGAAGGCATTGAACTTGGATGATTAGTTCTGAATTACAAACTCCAAGCCATTCCACAGATAAAGCAAAGAACTCTAGCCAATAACTCACATAGAGCACAGTGACCTTAGGCTCATACCCAGCTGCTACTGAGTGCCCCATTGTGTTGGCCATTCTTTTATGTGGACAACAAGGGTGTCTGGATAATTTTTGACATATGGCTTTAAGACATTTTTATACAGTCTCACATTCAGCTCTTCACTTAACACATAGCATGGCTTACCTGGGCGGTGAAGGTGGTGTGATGCTCTGATCAATATTGTGCCAGGAAACATTGGGACTTGACATCCATGTGGCTGTTACTTTGACATGTACCACCTACCTAAACATTATTGCAGACTAAGTGCACCCCTTCATGGCAACAGTAGTCACTGATGGTAGTGGCTTCTCTCAGAAGGATGAGATTCCCGGCCACACTGCAAAAAATATTCAGGAATGGTTTCAGAAGAAAGCTAACGTAATGCTACAATTTACACTTAACACACTGTTTCTTATTCAGTGTTCCACACGCTGTGCTACCATGAATCTAGTTTAACATGCCTTATTAATATTAATGTTAATAATGTAATGAATGCCAATGTTCTTTATGAATGTCCCCACAATAAGATCAGAAAGGAATACTGTGACTTTGTCTGATCATTTAATGAGAAAAAACCCATGCGGTCATATTGACCACCCCTTCTTCAACCATTTGCTGTTTGTGAGTAAATATGCAAATCCATTAGGAAAGCATCTCTTTTTATTCATTTAAGACACCTTTCTTATGGAGGGTGGGTGTTAATGTTTACACACTGTAGTTACACACTGGTCCTGATAACGACTTTGTCACACTTGAAAAATGCAGTAATTCACAAATCATTGCATCTCTGCAGCAGCTTGATCAGCTAAAGGAAGAAGTTCTGTTACACTAAACTCTACCCACTGCAGTGCAGACGTCTGTTCACGAATACACCTACATGGAGGGTGATGCCAGTAACATTTTTGCAGAGAAAGCACAACTGACCTAATTCTTGGCCAAAAGCCTTAAAAAAAAAAGAAGCAGAAAAAAAAAGAAAAAACCCTTAGTGGCTGTCCTTTGAACAAAACAAGCCAGAAGCTTGAAACTGACGTTCTCTGTGGGAGGTTTTCAATTTTAAAAAATGACTATGTGGTGAGCAGTGATGCAAGATCCACAAGAGTGTGGCTAAAAGTAGCCATTCGTTTGTTGCTGGAAAGTATGTGCTGCCCAAGAGCTTTCAATCGTGTCTGCTGTTAGCAGCGTGGTCTACAATTCAGTCCATTCAAAGGTAGTGCTACAAAATGTGAAGACTGAGATATATATTTATTTATGAGCCTTAATTGGATCCATTTTACTGGGACAAGTAGATGTGAGCTCATTTGTTGTTTATATACTTTTGCAAATGAATGTATGTGCATCCAGTTTTCTCGACTTCTCTGTGTTTCTGCTAAAGTAAATTTTCCTCTGTTTTTGTGGTGGGACATTGTGGCAATTGGGGCAGTTGGTAGCCTAGTGGTTCGCCCTGTGATCAGGAAGTCCAGGTTCGATTCCCAAGACCACTAGGCACCTCTGAGGTACCCTGAGCAAGGTACTGTCCCCACACACTGCTCTCGGGGTGCCGTGTTCATGGCTGGCCCTGCTTCACTTGGTGAATGGGTTAAATGCAGAGGGTGAATTTTGTGCTGTTCACACTGTGTGCTGTGGTGTGTTCACGTATGACAAATGGTCACTTTCACTTTAATGCAAAAACAGATGAACAAATTGAAAAGTGCTGGAGTTTATCCAAGTTTGTTCTAGTACAATAAGAGCAAGCTGTTAATACTTAATACTTAATGCTCTTAATACTGAGGTTAAGTTTAAGCTTAATACACAGGTTAAGGTAATGGGTGATTTCTATTGTCTGATTGACACAAAATATTCACACAATGTAAAGGTCAGCATTTCTTTTTCAAAGACTTGAAACTGGAAGTATAGGCGTATTTTATTATATTATGGTAATTACTATAAAGCTTTCTATTCAGATCAAACTATTTTTATTACAAAAATAATATTAATTACAAAGTAATTGAGTAAGTAAAGAAAAAGCAGAAGAAGCAGTGAACATGCTAGTTTACTACCGGGAGTGATAAAAAAATAGCCAGTAACAGAAAAATGAAGTGCAGTCTGTGTTTAGATGTGAAGACACTATTGTATTTGTCCAGCCCTCTGACCAATAACCCCCCTGCCCTCCACCCTGCCCTCAGGGTGCATTATTGGGTCAACCCAGCCTGTGTCTCTGAGCATTTTTTGCACTTTGGAAAATATTGACAAGCAGCTCAGGGTTGTGCCATTGATTTGAATTGGGAGGGTGGGAGGGTTGGGGGATGGGGGAGGGTTGTTGGTGCACTGGACCGCTGTTGTATCGCCGTGATTAATTAAAAAGCAAACGTTTTTTAGCACGGCTGGCTGACTTGCACTGCGGGGTAGATCAGTGGAGAGGGGGATAAAAAGAGAAGAGAAGGGGGGGGGGTGGTAGATGCTGGGTAGAGAACAGGCGCAGCTCTGGCTGCTTGCGTTTAGCTGCAAGGGAAAATGGTTGAAAAACATTAGCCATTCGTGCACTGCCGAGTTTTGACAGCCGCTGCTCCAGGGCTCCTGAATTTATGACCCATTACTCGGGCCCTGTGTGAGATCTAGTTGGTGCATTATGTTCCGTGTCATCTCCTATTTGTCTGGACAGAGCTGATGTCCATTGAGAAAGCCGGTTCTGCTCCAGAAGTCCACCCTCTTTTTCCTCAGCCATGGAAATAAGTATGGATCTGCGGCATTGTTGTTTCCTTTTTCACGTGCATGTCAAGTGTTCAGTGGATGTCAAGTGAGGCCTTGTACACACACACTGTCCAGATGGGACTGTCTAGCTCGTATTGTTTGGGGGATGCTAAAAACCTGGGAATAAATATGACTACATTTGTGGTGAGAAGTGTTCCTGTATAACTGAAACCATGTTTCCATGGTCTACTAGTGGATGTCAGTCTTTAAAACTCTCATGTTACATTTTACATATTTTATATCACAAGAATTGAATTACTGCTAATGACGTTTCTTTGTTTTCTGGATATGACAAACTTGAAACGAACAGAGCCTTATACTAAAGTGAAAGAACAAGCAGACATAGAGCAAATAGAGCTAAACGCATCATCTCCTTAGACCACGTTTAAAGAGAACATCCTTGTCAGTAAACAGTCACTTCACAGTGTTCAGTCAAATCAAGCTCAACCTACTCCTTGCTTTAAAAATAGCTGACGCCTCAAAATGGTCTAACTATACCTTTACAAAAATCTCTGAAGTTCACCATGTTACTAATGCCAGTCACTGGAACATCCTAAGCTGCCCCAGTTTTATTTCTACCAGCAACTACAGAACATTCGATAGCTCATCCTGGCACGGAGCTACATTCATTAACTGTTTAATTCATGCACTTATAGTACAACAAAATTTGTAAATATATTACACATTTGAAAGTGCCATCAGCTTGTCTTGGAAACCTGTTCTGGAAACTTACATGGGTCCTATAGAAAAGTAAAAATACAGTGACTTGTCGGAAAATTAACACATACATTATGCTAATTGTATTAAAATGCTATAACAATAATCCACATGTTGGTTATTGTCACGATAGTCCCCCACGACCGAGAGCTGCCATGGGAATCGCAGGCAGGAAACCAGTGGTTCATGCTGAAGTGCGTTTTATTTACAAAACCAGAATAAAGAAAAACAGGCACGTGGGCCAAAACAGGAACGAAGTACAGGAACAAAGAAAAAACAGGGCAGGAACAAGGCAAACAGAAGGCATGCTCAACAACGATGGACAGATAGCGAGAACTAAAACAGACAGGGCTTAAATGCAAACAGAAATCAGGGTGCAAACACAAACCGGTGAAAATCAAAGACACGTGACACAAGCACTAAACTGACAAGCATATCAAAAATAAATGTCCCCAAAAACCCAACAGAAAATCAGTGGCCCTAAAGGCCACCGACCAAACCGTGACAGTTATTATTTACATCATTTATGACTCATATGGGAACATGCATAGATCAGGCACTACATATGAAATGTATCTAAGGACGCTACGTATGATATGTGTTCTTGGCGTGGGTTTGACTGAGCTGGATTCTAAACTTTCTAAAAATTCTCCATCGAAGCATCATTGTAGGCCTTGGTGCAATTGTAATTATTTTTTTTGCAAATAATAAGGAAAACTCAGAAACTGTTCCCCAAGTAAGGATTTTAGAGTGCACTCATTATGTCTTAGGCCTTTACAGAATCTTGTATCTTTCCTCTCAGGTTTTCATGTTTAGGCTGTTCTCTCATTGTAGCATGGATCAATATCACAATGACAGAAAATAGCTTTGACAACAGATCACTTTTTAAATAACAGCCGCAGAAGAGAATCGCGTCCATGAGAGCAGTAAACGGCTGTTGTTTACTTATCTCTCAGAAGGTCAATGTATTGAGAACCTATCGATCTCCAAAGTGTGACAAAACACTGTGTGATAAGCGTTGGGCTTGATGTTCCATTAAATAATCAATGCGGTAAACAGACTTTCCTCCTTTTTTTGGCTAAACGCCCCACAGACTTCAAAAGGTCAGTGTTTGTTAGCTCATTGACAGAGTGATTAATCAATCAATACGAGCCTAGGCCCATGGCTGTGAAGGATGATTTGGCCGCTCATAAAGGGGAAAAAGCTACTTTGTGGCCTGCAGTAGTGGCTGCTGGGACACTCATCGTGTGTGAGTCTTTATGGCCGTGTGAAGAATGGCGGGAACTGCTGAGACGTCCTCATGAATAAGTCATCAGCAAGAGGCCAGTGTGCCTCCCGGCGAGATTAATTCTTTATTCCCTCTCTCATCAACTAAAACACTGTGATCAGAAAGTCACACTCTACTCTCAGTGGGAGATAAAAAAGGAGGGGGTAGTACATGGTTTGTGCTGTAATGTTTCTGATTCATAATGCATATGGTCTAATGGCTGGCAGAGACCTCTGGAGTGCTATAGAGGGCAATTATAGAGGGCAAACTGTTACTAATTAGCCTTTTGGAAGCAGGACTGTAATATGTCATGCGCTAAGAGACAGCACTGGGATATGGCAGAGCCCCAGTCGCAGGCAATTTCATTATGAAAGTGGCCGATCAGTTGATTGGCAGTAGGCGCATGCGTACATGCAGAGGCTTTAGTGATTTCAGCCTTTAGGCTGCTGAAAATGCTATCAGGGTTGGTTAGTGTTGTAGCAATGAAGACATGCTAATTGGTCCATACTTGCTTCTGGAATCTGGATGTAATGGTTTGGCAACATTTTACATTTCAGAAGTGATAGTAAAGCATAGGCCTCAGTAAAGCAGTGTGGTGGCAACTGAGGCTTTGTAAGCACTGGCCTTTTCTGAGAGGATGCTAAAAACCTGGTCGTAAAAGGTGTGAAAAGCCTTTAAATAAACCAAATCACTGGAAACTGATTTGTATCTGTGTGGTTTTTTTTTTGGTTATAGAAATGGTTGAAATTTACACTCCAGTCTATGTGGTCCATATATAGAAACAACACCACAAAATCAAATCATATTTCTGTGATCTAACAAAGCTGCATTTGTATAGGTCAGCCTATTCAGTCTATTAGCCCGATCCTTTTAGGTTCTTATAAAGAACGTAAGAAGGAGTGTTACAGCCTGGGCTAGTTTTGGATTGAGACACAATATGTGGCAGCCAATTAGAAAAGAAGTCATTCACATATATCAGTCCTCAAAGCACAGGAACAAGAACAGCCTGTTTAATTTAAAAGGCTTATAAATGGAAGTGTTACACAAAAGCGCAAGGTATAACATATGAACCAAGTAAACTCTGGGAAATTCGTCTAGAAAGCCAGTAACCGTTTATTATGAATTATAATAGTTCATAAACTTGAACCTGACATATACAAAAAATGGAGTCTCACAATTTTTTTTACATCGATAATGTAAACATATGTAGGCATATAAATGTTTTCTCAGATTAATAAACTGTCCTCGCACATCACCTGCTGGCCTGAAACGTCTTGAAAAGAAACGCAGAACACAGAGTTAACACACAACTGGAAAAAAAAGAGAAAATTGCTCTGATTATTTGTGTACATGTTGTAGTTCCTGGCTTTGTTGACACATTTTCAATAATGTTCCAGTCTACAATTAAGGCTCTCCCCACTGTGAAGCAAGAACAGAACACTAATCCATAATTAGCTTGCCAGCTAAAGCGAATGCATTCTGATACAATTAAAGAAGAAAACACACACACACACACACACACACACACACACACACACACACACACACACACACACACACACACACACACA
>JBBPDH010000037.1:10169228-10179385 GCA_037974565.1 Clupeocharax schoutedeni
GGATGTATGTGAATATATATATGTATATATATATATATATATATATATATATATATATATAATATTCAGTAGTGGATAGATGCAAATACTTGTTTACATTAAGATACTGAGTTCACAAGAATAAACACACATCACACCTAAACAGAATAAAACACCAAGTAAATACCGAGCATTGCTTAATTAGTTTTTTTTGTATTGTGTACAGTCTTCTCAACCCAGGGAATAATAATGTACCCAATTCAAATGCTGCTTGTTGTGACAACATGATTTTGAAATCTGTCAACTGTGGGACATGATTACAGTCATCCTAAATAACTGCAATCTTTTAAAATCTCTGCAAACAGGCAATTATGTTATTATTGTGACAGGACTAACTACGGGTGGGGATTATGGCCATGTATAATTGTTGTAATAAAGTATGTCCCAAAAAGGCTTTCTGATCATATCATTCATTTTAAACATCAAGCAACAAGGTTATTTACACACACACACACACACACACACACACACACACACACACACACACACACACACACACACTCAGGTTGTGGCTACCCCTGGTCACATAATGTCGATGGGTGAGAATAAGAACACATCCTCTACAGAAAATACACATGAAATATGACTTTTTTTTATAGCCCATTTGTCACATTTAACTTTTTGGAGATGCAGGACCTACAGAATTTTATATATCGTCGCTGTCGCGTGGGAACCTCGTAACTCCACTTTTGGTCTTTGTTTTTTTTATTCATAAATCGATACTGTTGGTCAGTCTCCACGTGGGTCTGTAAAATTTAGAAATTATTAACCAATGAAAAGTGTTGAAAATAGCTTGGGATGTTTGATGACACAGTATTCATTTATTTAGAATATAAATAGTTTTTTCAGTTTCCTGAAAAATAAGCGTTTTGGACATATGAGGTTTCTGCCCGACAGCGACGAAATATATATATTTTTTTACAAAACATTGAATTTCTGTGTTAAACCTTGGATGAACTGTACAATTGGAGAAAAAAAACATCAAGCTACTGCATATAACTGTATTATCTTTGAATGCCTATTCAGCTGTATGGCACAAAGATTGGATTGGAAAATGTTCACGTAAAAATGACTTAACGACTGTTTTTGCTACAAAATGGGGAAAAATAACTTGCAAGAAAAATGTAGCATATGGCCACATCAAATGTTGCATGACTGTTTTCGTGGTGCATTTCATCCAATTTGTTGGCCAGCCTCAGAAAAAAGTGCCATGAACTGTGTGTCATGAAGACATGTTCAAGTATCACGTTACATCTTTGTCACATTGCCAACATATATTGCTCAGTCAAAACAAGATGGTAGATTGTGTGGTTACTCCTTTTTCTATTCATGCCTTTGAAGACACACAAGCCCATCTGGCTGACGGACCGATATTGTAGCGTCTTGCTTTTGTCTCAACCTGCAGCACTGAATAATTTCTTTCAGTGAACCCAAATATGAACTTCGTGTCTTTGAGCCGTGGCCTGAAAGGAGCAACTTCAAAAATCGCCCAGATGCAGCTCAGAGGGAGCCTCTTAAGTGAATATAATTGCAGCGAATGCACAGCAACAGCTTTACACAGTAATAATAGTGGCTTGGCAGTCGGCACAAGCGCCAGGGGCCATTCTCCTCCCAGCAGTGTCTCCTCACCGGCACCAATTTGATCACAGCTATTAAAGGGAAGATGACAGAGATTCAACAAGGCCAACAATAAGGGCAGTTGCAGTCCAGGGTTGTCCTTAGCACTGGGGTTGCTGCGGTGAAATGGCTTTATACAGTAGCTTGATTTTCTCTCTCCCTGTCTCTCTCTCTCTCTCTCTCTCTCTCTTTCTCACCGCATTGCTTTTGATGTTGCTGTCGAAAACAGGTGCACAACTGAGGTATGGAAGCATTACATGCATTGAGCTGCACCTATCTTGGAGCTACAATATGTCAAGAAAGGGCACAGTCCTCTACATGCTGTAGTAACATTGTTTATGCAATATGGCATTAGGTGGATAGGAGCTGGGAAAATTATTATTGTTGTGATTATGTCAATATGTTATTTTGTGTTACTCTCATGGGTGATTTCAAGACTACTTAATTAGCTAATTACTGAAAAACTGCATGCAACACCGGCCACCCAAAAAAGCCCCACCTTTTCCCTCCCACCACAGACTGTCAACCAATGTAAACCATGAGCTGCAAAATAACAAATAGCTGACTGGATATCAGCCCATTATGCCATTAACTTGCTTCATTAAATCTAAATAAATGTATTCGTTGGTTACTATGTTTTCAAACAATGTCTCAAGCATTGGACAGAGTATTTATAACAAATTCGTGTAATAGATTTTTGATAAGTAGCTTTTAGAAGTTTCCTTTCAACATTGTTGTTAACAGTTCTATCTCGGCCAGTTTTTATTTATTGTTGCCAACATTTAGCCAGACTTATCTGTTTGCTTGTCTCATGTTGCAGATTTAGTTGGTTCGCTTTTTAAAAAAAAACAAAACAATGATAAAATAAATAAAAACAATATTGCCACCACTTTAGTGTAGCTTTCCACTGCAGAGGTACAGAAAAGCAGGAAACGTATCTGTCTGGAGTCTACTGAACTGATCTTCTAATTACAGCTCCAGCAGATTTCATTAGTGGACAGTTTCCATAATACAAATTTTTGAATTTTGTTTTAGTAATATTTAAAACCATCTTCATTTACCATTTCAAATGAGCAGAAAATGTAGAGGATATGGTTTTTTTTTCCAGAGAACCATACAAACTGTTGTTTTAAGTGTATTGATCTGAAGAAGGCCTGAAGCGCCATCAAAGTCAAAACCGATTACATAAACATTTTAACAGAATGCAGATCTTCAGTGTTACTGTCTCATGTAGTTCACTGTCGTATTGGTTTTGACATGACTGCTAAAGCTCACAGCACCTTCAGGTTTGACACAGCTTTAAAAAATCTTTAATTACAAAAAAACCAAACAGAATGAAGTGTAACAGATAATCCAGCTCATGGTTTTGTGAGTTACAGATCACATTTCTTTGAAACTTTCTTAAACTATAGCTAATTAGCTATTAAGCTAGCTAGCTAGCATACCTGCTACACACTACAGACTAGCCAGCTGTTTTGTTTTCCATCTTTCTTTGAAACAAGAAAGATTACTTTTTTGAAATCTGCAGTGCTACATGAAGATTTACTTAATGTAGCACTGCAGTTCTGTAAGACTGAACTTTTTTTTACAATGAAAAGTGTGGTAAACCTAATGTGGTACATTATGTCTTCAGCTAAAAACACAAAATCTCTTAAACTCTCTTCTAAAGTCTTAAGAAGAATTAAGAATTTAAACTCTCTTCCTAAGACTCAACATACACTCACACTCTAGAGACAGATTCAGACTATTCAATTATTAGCAGCCCAAGCCAGGATGAACTACTGTTCCCTTCATATATAAAATTTCACACAAACCAAGCCTAACTTAGCCTGCAGTCTACACAGTTTGTTAATGTAAAAGTTTTTCAGTGTGTGCTCATGGTCACATCATACTGTGCCGCTACATTACTGATCACTTTCCAGCTTTGAAAACACCATGGCATTAATGGAGCAATTAGGAAAATTATGTGTGCGTAGGGGGAGAGGAGGGACTCTCATAGCTTTCCCTAATACACACCGGCCACACATACCGGACCCAACGGATCTAAGTGGCCTCATCCATGCAGCTTTCCAAGCACTTTTCCAAAATGGCTCCAGGGAATACTACCCACTCAAATTTAGGAAAAAAAGTAAAGCACATGTGACATTATCCATCGAAGGCAGGAAAAAGAGAGATGTTTAGTTCCCATTTTGTTAATAGCATATGGATGGTATGGTTATGTTATCATCTCTTTTGTTGCGCTTTGCCGAGGAGTGCGGCCGCCATGGAAACCTCAAAAAAGCATTAACATACCTGGCTAATATTTCTGTTATTGAGCAAGGTTAAGAGCCCAAGTGCCTAATGCATTACAGTTAGCTGAGGTCTACTGCTGCGGCTTCGGTGTCTGAGCATTTAGTGCTTTTAGGCTTCGCGCATTACCAAACAAGATGAAAAAAAAAAATCCAACTGAAAGTAGACCACCACGGTTGAATGCAACATTACAACATTTGTGAAAAGTATGCCATATTAGTGGAACCATACTAGTGTGGGACCATTAACTATGCTCATCTAATGTTTAGTGTTATCTGCATGAATCTCTATGCAGTCTGCACATGAGAAACAGCTTCCTATTTAAAAAAAGTACTCAGCTGATTTTAATGAACAGTAAATTGTTCATCAAATGGTGTGCATGGCGCAAATAGTTATACTAAACATATTCGTTTTGTTTCGAAGACAATTCTTTAAGGAGCAATTCATTCTGGAATATGCATCATTGAAACTCAAAGGAGTTTAATTACAAAACACTTATATTAAAATATATGAACGGTTAGGCCAATTATGAACAACAATTAGTATTTAATAACTTTGTTACTATACACCAACGAGTCACTTCAGTATATACACCTACCTTGTATCTACACTCAATGTCCATTTATTCAGTAGTGCGTGTGTGTGTGTGTGTGTGTGTGTGTGTGTGTGTGTGTGTGTGTGTGTGTACATAGGTATAGCAGCAGTTCTATACATAGTTTTAATAATAGCAATGTATTTGCGTTCAAACAATAACAACACTTTTCACAACCTACTTAAACAGCATCTAGGTCTTCATTAAGGAGGCACAGACTTGTTGATGTAGTTTAAGAAACAGTTAGTATGGCTTACTGTGAACTGTAAAACGATTTATTGTGTAGCTGAATGCTGTGAACAGACTTTTGTGTAGAAGGCTCTGTTTTCGTAACTTGCCTCAGTAGTAGGTGCTTTTTCCCATTGACGACAGAGGCAGGCTTCCATCTTTGTGTCTCTTTCTTTTATTAAACAGAACATGAAAAGCGTGATATAAGGGTGATGGACCAATACAGCATAAATTAAACTGAAATACACAGACGGACTCAGACAGAAACCAATCACCGAACATAATCATTTAGACTAAACACAAGACACCTGAAATCTGTGAAACAAGACACAAACATGCACAAACTACCAAAATAAAAGCCCCTAAAACAAAAACAAAACAGTGGCCGAGACCTAAAATATGTCTTAAATATGACCATGCCTCCTTGCAACTGCTTTGAGGATACTAGTCCTGTAGTCATTTTAAAAATATATATTACTAGATTTCTATAGCTCACAGTAAGCTTCACTGTTTCCTAAACCACATTTAATGAAGAGTTGTAGCAGTTTGAGTTGTTAACATTTTTAATCATGGCCAGTGTGTGCATTGTAACTCCATTGTCTAGGCTTGTATTTAGTCCACACGTTCACCCTTGTCTGATATTGCATCAGTTTACCTCAGTTTTATTAGTTTTTTGTGGTGCTTTGTTCTGTATTGCAGTGATTGTGAAACACATACATCCCAACCCATTGCCTTTTAATGCAGCAGAAAAGGATGCATATGTATTTGCAAATCGATTGTAAATATCTATGTGGTTAAATAGTAACATTGACATTTTCACACCTACACCTTACCATCATATGCAGGTGAGGTGTGGGTTGGTGGGAGGTTTTAGGCCTGGTCTGCAAAACATCAGAAGCCCCTGTAAATGCCCCCTCCCTAAACCCTCCCACCTCAAAGACTCCATCCCCAGCCCCTGAGCAAGGTCACAGGCACTGAGTGCGTAATGACTGGGAGCCGGCGCAGGAGCCATTATCTTGCCTCTGCTGCTGGAGCAGCGCAGTGACCTGGCATTCTATCAAATGGAGGAGAAAACTCCAGCCCAGAGATGTAAATCCCTCCTCTGGCTCCCTGGCGAATAGTGCGGCTTGGAAGCACTGACCCGAATGGAGCAGCTCCACCCAGATCAGAAATGACAGGGCAGGAGAGGTGGACAGGCTCGAGGTGGGGGGGGGTTGAGGAAAGGGTGTGTAAAAAAGAAATTATGATTAGGGAGAATAAATGAGGTGTCACGCCGAGAAAAATATTACCGTCAAATAGACTTCCACAGCCTGCATTTGACTGACAGCTGGGGCAAAGCAGGGCAGTGGCTGTTTCTGTTAGTGTGTGCAGTTTCCCTGAGAGTGTGTGTGTGTGTTTGTTTATTAGTGTGAAAGAGAAGGAGCGACAGAAAGCAGTCGATGGTGCGTCTAGCTGAGAACATCACATAGCAAGCTATATTCTAGATTAAAGAAGTTAGGCCCAACTGATACATATAAGTTGCGCAAGAATACTAGGGTCCCACAGAATTATCTGTATTAATAATAATATTAATAATAACAACAACAACAACAACAACAACAATAATAATAACATAACAAAACAACAACAACACTAATAACAACAACAACAACAATAATAATAATAATAATAATAATAATAATAATAATAATAATAATAATATAGTGACATGTAGTGACTAGTAATATTTAGTTTTTACACAAAAATCACATGTTAGCCATTAGTTTTATATATGGTCCTACATCAGCATATCTAGTTTGTAGCCACGTGTAAATGGGGACAATTTGTATTATTCCTGTTATAAGCACTGCAGCTGTTAACCTGAAGTGTCTGGTGGGAAACACTGCAAAGGTCATCACACAGATGTTTGTCACTCACACACACAAATGTGAACCATCAAACCAAAGATCTGATCTGTTTGAAAAATTTAAGCTGAACTGTAAGGTTTCTCTCCTGTGTTTTCTTTATACAGGACACATTCATTTCCTGCTGCTTTGAACGTTTAAAACAATTTTGGCTGATAGTTTATATTATTGGAATTAAAATCACTATCAGGAACAAAATGAAGTGACCAGACCTATGTCCTTTGTTTTTCATTCTGTCTGAGTTTAAGCCTAATAAAGAGTACAGATTGATCTTAGCGATAATCTTAAAAGTAGGATTTTTAGCACTCATGTGAATTCAAAGCCCCAGAAGTAGCTTCTCTCCCCTAACACTCAATATCTCCATTTTATTGACCTTTTAACACTGCTGTGTACTCTTGTGTCCTGGGAATTAGTGTAGGTGCCAAAGCTGGGCTTGTGTGAAAACAGTAAGCTCAAGGGACTCCTGAGAGCCAGGCCAAATCCTTCCACACTTCAAGGGCCAAATATACCCCTTAGCAATTTAACTCCTTTGATCCCCCGTCAGTATCAATTTGTCTTTGTCTAGCAATGTCTTCCTTGCACATCGACAGAAGTTTGCCACAGCGTTTTTGGCTGTACAGCCTTGGGCTACCATTTTGCCCTGAATTATAACAAAAGTTCCTCTAAAACGTGTTTAGAAATGGGTAAAGGTGATTGGTCCTGCTCAAATATTACCTACTCAAATAAAGTGACTCAAATACTCCAAATAATTGAACAAAACGGAGTCTTTTTTTTTATATATCCAAGGCTCCTTATGGGGCAGCTTTTTGAATCAAAACTTGCAAAGCTATGTATAGTTTAGCTCGGTAATCCCTGGTTAGAAAATCCAGTGCTATCAAACCAAATTGAAACTTCCATTTTCATTTTGGGATACACAGTGGATTAATTTCCTCATAACATGATGACTTTTGGGAAGTCTAAAGCATGATTACTTAATTTGATTCAATCTCAATATTAAGAATATTAGTTTATTGAATGTTATTCTCTAGTTCAGTCTGAGAAAGACTAAAATTTCAGTCTTGAGTTACAGTGGAGTAATATGTAGATGGGATTCATTCCAAGAATGAGTTTTGCTGCTTCTGTGCCCTTTCCTTGCACTATTATTAAATCTCCTATAGCAGCTTGGAGAAGTGCATTAGGAGTGCATTAAAGCACTTCATGACACATTTATGGCATTTCCTCCACTTATGATTTGTGATGTTCCCACATAGGCTTCTACTTGTATAGTTGGAGGTGGGCTAATGGCAAAGGGAGCACTCGGGTGCAACATGGGCTGCTCATGAAGTATGATACATGACTCAGTGAGGAACATGATGTGTGTCGTTATCGATTGCTCACTAAGCAATACTTGCAGAGTAATCTGAATTCTCCTTGTTTTTTGGGGGCCCAAGCAAAAATAGATAACTTGGTCTCAAACATATATGGCTAAATATATGTTCAGCATAAGTAACTTAAAATGGCTTTAAAAATAACTAAAGGGGAGTTCCAATGTTTGATCGTAAATCTGAATAATGATGAGGCTAATGAATGAACATTTGAGGTGAACATTTTGAGGAATCTCTCTTTCTATATATATATATATACATTTATATGGACCTAGTGGCCTAGTTGTAGGATACCGGCATCTGGGCCAAGACGTTGCAAGTGAATCCTACCTTCAGCATACCCTTAACCCCAAGTTGCTTCAGGTAGACTGTCTACTCTAGTTAGGAAATAAAAGTTGCTTTGTATATAAGCATCTGCTAAAAGCAGTAAGTAAATAAATAAATAAATAAATAAATAAGGGGTGTCCAATTGACACGTTAATTTCAATCAATTGATCACATAAAATGTAACACGTTAAAAAAATTCATGGTGATTAATCGCACCACATGACTTTAACCCTGTCCGGTGTTGTGCGCATGTGCAGTTCCAAAGTCTTGGTATTCTGTGCTACCAAGCATTAGGAAAGGTGGTTTATCTGTGCTATGTTGCGTTCAACACTGGTTTATGGTGATTAATATCTTAAAAGCTCGTTTAATATGAGTGTATGTTGCTACTCTGTAGACTGTGTTTGTGCAGTCATCACATAAGCAATTTCCTCTTCAGCACTGGCCAGAATCTCTGCAAGCTGTAAGCATGGCATGATTTGAAGTAGCCTGTGTCCTGCTTCATAGATCTTTAGAAGCGCATAGAGGCAGTTAGAGTCAGGTTCTGACACTGAGAAATGCTGCGGTAGAAATATATTTTCTCTGATAATGCGTATTGTTTGACTATTGTTTTGCCTATGATCTGTATATACTTATTAAGCTTACTATTATTACTACTACAAGCAAAACACACGAGACGCTGTATGCAGAGCACCCCACATTAGAAACCACCCGTGCTAGTAAGTACATTGTTTTAAACTGCACCATATAGATGGACTTATATACACACACACACACACACACACACACACGCTGTCTCCTGCAGTGCTAGCATGTAGAATCAGGAAGTCATGGGTTCAGTTTCCAAGACTGTTAAGTACCTGTGAGTTACCCTTGAGGAAGGCATTGTCCCCATACACTGCTCTCCGGGCGCTGTGTTCCCAGCTGCCCACTGCCTCACTTGGTGAATGGGTTAACCCTCTGAGGTCGGTGGTCCCATATATGGGAATTTTTGGATTTTCCAAAACAATCACCTGAGGCTTTGCAAGTTTTTGTCATAGAAAATACATATAAGTAACACCATTAGAAACCTTAAACCCTCTAGTTTGCAGGGGTGTTCACTCTGTGTACTGTGGTGTGATAACACTGTGCAATTCACTGTAATTTGTGTTAATATGTATGTTACACATTTTTTAAATTAAATCATATTATATATATTTTTAGTAAATTAGATTTAGCTATACTAATTACAAATGCAATTATTAGTTAGATTCTCAGAAAAATTATAACCAATAAACCTACATATAAATATATCAAGTCGAGTAGGTTTAATGTCACAGTCCACAGTGAAACAAAACTACGTGCACACAGGGTCATGGTGCAAAATAAAGAACAAAAACAGAACACCACAAGAATACCAGTGCAGACAGGACAAGAGAACTTTGTGCAGTTGACTAGTTTTTAGGGCAATACTAGTTTGAAACGATACAATATAATGACAGATATAGTATTCCAGTAATGGAAAGTTGCATGTGCAAAAAGTAGACAGCAAAAAATATTATATAAATATAAATAAAGCAGCAACATGACATAGATAATATAATAACTATTCTATTTATAAGGGAGTATGAGGCAAATGGAGTGTGAGTTATTTGTTTAAGGTAGAAAGGATTTGTGTGTGTATACGTTGTGTCAGAAGTAGTGCTGTCAAATTATTACAATTTTTGATCTAATTAATTACATCGTGTGGCGATTAATTAATCTAATTAATCGCATTTAATCGCACATACATACAGACATTACAAGAAGCAGTTTTTACCA
>JBBPDH010000037.1:10179485-10197158 GCA_037974565.1 Clupeocharax schoutedeni
TTACTAACTCAGTTACTTTTTGGAAGAAGTAACTAGTAACTATAACTAACTACTTTTTTAAAGTAATGTGCCCAACAGTGTTGGTGAGCAGTATGGGCAGAATAGCTGGCTGGCTAGCATTAGCTTTTAGCCTAGTATGGGCCTCTACTTGCAGGCTGCCCTTCCGCTTCCTCAAGCACCGCTTGCGATGTCCATTCAACTAGCCAACGACAAGTGATGTCATGCTCTGAAATCAAATGAAAACACACTTGTCAGACACAGAGAAGCTGCAACTCATTAATAATTATTCGCAGAATAATTGAACTAATAATTGTTCAGCCCTTGTCCTCACGCTGGGTTGTTTCGGTTTGGGCACAGCGGTTAGCAAGACGCACCTGAACCTGATTACAAACATAAACAACCAAGGATGAGCGGGCGTTTACAAGGAATATATAATGTTTATAATGTATAATGTATTTTAGTGCAACATTATTAAGAAAAATATAATTTACTAATTTTGTAACAGAAATATTATCTACATTTACCTTTAAAATAAAGCTATACTTTTTTGGTACAATCCAGAGAACACAAAGAAAATACCCCTGGACTCAGAGGTGAGAGGTTTGAAATTAGCCAATCCAAGTGTATTTTCCGTGCTGCGATAACACATAGCAAAGAAAAAATGCATGAATGAATTACAGTACAGTCTACACAGGGATAACATCGGTATTTTACATTCTAGCACTGGGGGAGGCAGCACTTCTGTGTAAACTGCACAGTACAAATATGGGTTTACCTTTACATTTTCTTTAAGGGTAATGCATTAAGATGAGTTTAAAATTAAATTAAAGTGTTTTGGGAGCATATTTGGGGGCATGTATAGCACTTACACTAAAATAATAGACATTTTTAGGCATTTTTTACCACATCACAAATGTGTGATTTTTCACTATATGTGAACTATACGTGATTGTTAGGGGTTTGCTGTTTAAAAAAGATGCCTCTCAGTATAACACTGCACATTCAGAAATAATTGTACTATGACTGATCTGAAAAAGCAATCATACAGATAGAAATAGTAACTACATTGCAATATTATTGAGAAAATTATAGTCACACTAAGAACATGTAAAACTGTCTAGTTATGTAGATGGATGACTAAAAGTAAAAGATAGCCAGCTGCTCTCTACTGATATTATCGGCTTGGAAGCTTCTGTTGAGCAGTTCAGAGAGAATATCATCTTACACCAACAATGGCTGACAATAGATTGTGGCTAAGACTGACAAGACCTCAGGGAAGCCTTGATGACTTTTGTCAACATATATGCCTCACCCGGGCCCTATACCTGCTGCAGCTTTCTTAAGTCAATGAAGAATTCTGACCTCTCATAACTGCCCACTCAGCTGTAAAAACTGATTTTGTGGCACACACACTATTTTTATTTCTCTCACAAACATACACAGCTGCACTAAATGTACTGGATTTTTTTTGCCAATTAAACATCCTTGCACCCATCGTTGATCAGACACAACCAAGGGTTATACTAGGACTGGTTATGTGACCGAGTGGTTTCAGGGCTGCCATGGGTTCACAAATATGCATGTGGTGGTAAAGTTTGGTCAATTGGTGAGGTAATCTTTTGTCAAGTGGGGTCTACAATATTTTTTGTAATGAGCACCAAGGGACACCCCCTTCTCTCTCTCTCTCTCTCTCTACTCTCTCTCTCTCTCTCTACTATCTCTCTCTACTCTCTCTCTCTCTCTCCCTCTCTACTCTCTCTCTCTCTACTCTTTCTCTCTCTCTACTCTCTCTCTCTACTCTCTCTCTCTCTCTCTTTCTCTTTCTCGCTCTCTCTCTCCCTCCACCACCCTCTCTTGATCACTCTCCAAAAAATATATATTTCAGGAAAATAGTGCTATAAAGAAAGCATGTTTTCAGCAGCTAGAGAACGTTGGACTATTCATGCTCTGGTCAAGAACCTGCGAGTTTGAACATTTGAACAGAGCAGCTGCACTTAACCTTGTTTGTTTGCAAAATTTTGCTTTCTTATGTGATCAGTTGTTCACTTTATTAGTTTTATTTGTTTATTTAATTTTATTTGCTAAATATAATATTGGAAAAATAAAACATAAAATACACAATATATGTCCTGTGCAAAAAATATTTTATTGTTTTTTTGTTAAATTATGTATGTAAGTTTATTCTATTTAAAGGATATTTTGGCTAACCATGTATTTGAAACTTTACGTGTAAACTTTACACACTTTCTTAGTCGTCAGTTTCTGCTCTCAAATGTGTACCTAATAAACTCCTTCCTGCGCTTTCCATTCTGTTTGAAACTAGAAATTTGTATTTATTCTGCCAGCTTCTCTAGTTGCGTAGATTTCATGTTTTTTGGGAAAGGGGAGGCTTTATTGTCAACCATTCATTTGTATATGCACACCTGGATACATGCAGGTCAGCATATTCATTATTATGCCTTATTTGTACAGCCAGGTCAAGGGTAATATGAAGATAAATGCAACAATCCCCAAGTGGCTTGAAGTGGAGAATTTTTTGATCTCTCTCAAAGCAATGTCTCTAATCATACAGAGGGCAACAATTGGTCTCCGGCTTCTTCGTCTCCCTATTATTGTGTAGTTTCTCTGAAGACTCTTAAAGCTTTTGGGCATAATGAATACCTCTTGAGCGAGTCGAGATTCTCCTCCATTTACTGTTGATTGTGTCTTTGGAGCAACATATGAAGTGCTGCCAAATGACATGTTGTGTTATATATACAGAGTTGCATGCGTAGAATCCGCCTATGCCCCCTTGAATGCATAGCGAGCTCATTTCAAGATAGAGACTGGCTCTCGTTCGAGTTTATTCAGCACCAAATCCTTTGACAGGATTACTGTTATTAGAGTGGTGGACGGGCATGCTGTGATTGAGAGCTAATCTACAGTATCGCAGCAGGCGGAGGCACAAGAGAACAAGAGGATTGATGTTTAATCAGAAGCGGGCGCTTGTACCTGCAGGACCGAATTCATGCAGCAAGGCTTCGAGGGTATTTCGAATCAGACGGATCCTCAGTGGTCAGGAACAGCGGGAGGTGTTAAGCATGGTTACATGCGCATATAGAACAAGCTCTTCCTACTGACTGAACACTTAACCTGGGAGCCAGGGCTATAAAGACTCCCAGAGGAAGGCTATCCAGAGCTGCTGTTTGTCTATCAGCATTGCACTCCAAGAACCGCATCAATAGATTCTTTAGAAAAATAAGCCTTGTTTAACATATTATGTGACATTCTTGAAGCACAGCCAAATTCATGCATAGGAAAATTATTACCACAAATTCAAACTGTACCTTTTTGTCCAGAGAGCAACTATAGCTGTAGGCTGTTCACTAAAACGTGTTTGTGGGTTAATTTTGCATGTCTAGCATTAGAGATCACTAATTTCTTAAAAGTGCCCAATTTTTATGCTCAGGACTAAATTAGCACCAGAACAAGCCCGATCTAGATCTAGCACCTATATAGTAGGCTATTACACCGAATGACATGGTGTAATAACCTATTTGGTTTAAGAAACTCTTTAGTATTAAAAAGTGTTATTATTCTGAGGCTGCTCTGGATTATTGAAACAGTCTGTATCATTATGGCAGGAATTTAAATGGACACCTTCTCTTAGATGACTGAAGCATTTTGTCCCCTCACATTAAAAGGTGCTGCAGTAAATGGAGCTGGTTGCTGCAATAATTGTACTGTGTGTGACACACAGTTGAACACAAACCTTTCTTGTAGTTTAAATAACAATATTTTGATATTTTTAAAATTACAATCCTTGTATCCTGATCATTTCAATCGTGACACTCTCTGCATTATTTCTAAATGTACACAATTTTATTTTCGTGGCCCCCAACTTCAGGCTGCTTCTGAAGAAGTACCTGGCAACCCTGGAGGCTTAAACTGCAGGTAAGAAATAATTCAAATTCACAGCCGTAAAACTAACTTCAGCACCCATGTTTGGAGAGACTGACTGGGGTCCTTGAGCGCATTAATCTGATTTGTGTTCCTACGCATCTGCACTGGTTTGAGTTTGAAGATGTTCTTATTCCACCAAAGCATTACATTGAATCGTCTTCTAAACAAATGCTCACTTACGGCTTTTAACAAAACCTTAGAAAACCTGTATCTGGTCTGAATGCTCCTTCAGTTGTGGCTTGTGGTCTGTCTTTAATGTTAGGCTCCACCACTACTTTCCATCTTAGCAGCTTTGCTTGATGAGACATCATGGAAGACTTTGTAAGAGCCAAGTCAGTGTTTCATCTGGCCTTTCCAAAGGCACTCAGCTCAGCCCACTGGTCTCCATAGCGTACAAAGTGCACAAGGTCGTACTGTGGTCAAGCATTAGAAGTTTGTGGATGACATTTACTTGTTAGAGCGTTGACCCACAACTCACCCTCCATCATTTGACAAGATCCTGTGGATTTGGAGAGACGGTCTCAGGAGAAACACATGACTTTTACTTATAAAGGAGTCATGTCCACGTCTGCTATTGTTTGTAGGAACCAAGCCTTGCTTAGCACTGAAAAGAGCTCTGGCATCCGCAAGTGAAACTTCCAACTGCATTGCTCTTGTGCAAAATCCAGAGATCTTTATAGATATATGTACTATAATTGTGCTCATTAAATATGAATACCCACACATTCTACGAGTATTTTTATATGATTATTTAAGATGGTGATTTCTTAAAATGTCACTTGTCACAAATTAGTGGTTAAATGACCCATCTTTGAAATGTGGGGCTAATGGCAGCCCTGGCAGAAGCATGTCATTAAGACAATTTAATGAAACTGAAATATGATTCATGCTCTCACTCGAACAATTCGGTATTTATCTGAGACAATGACTCAGACTGACCTGCTTTCAGCGGCGAATGTTTGGTATTCATTTGTATTTGTGAAACCCAAGTCTTGATACTTTTTACATAATACAGGCTCAAAGGAAAAACATTCAAATCACTCTTCAGTTCACAGAGCTAGTACAGATGCACTGTTGTATTCTGAGAGGTAGGAATGTTGATTGTTGCTGTTAGGTGATTTTCAACTCGTTATTTTCTTCTAATGTTAATTTAAAGCATTTTTATTCAAAGGAATTTTTAGCATTTCTATTTGGTCCAGTGATCATGAACTTTTCATCCAGCATAAAGGGATGCTGCTTTTTTCAACTAATGCAGAACTAATGCGTTTAACCATCTTTACTGTTTTTACTTGTGTATTAATCTCTGACTTGCTTTTTCTCTTTAACAGGGTTTGTTATGGTGTGTAACTCCAGCAGTAACTTGGTTAAATAGCTGTTGTTGATTTAAGTATAGCTTTACAGGTTTAAGAACAGTTGTGGACTACTTAAGCACTGATGTACGTTGCTCTGGATAAGAGCGTCTGCTAAATACTGTTGTCACGGCTGTGCCGGTTGTCACGTCGCCATGCTTTACCCCAATGATCACACGCAGGCAGGCAGGCATCCATAACTGTGGTTACTTTATTCAAAAACAGAACAGAACAGAAACCTGGATCGATGGCTGATACACGATTCAAATGAAACTCGATTGTGAACGCTAAATGTGATGCTACATGGGACGATGGACCGACGCAGAGGTCCACATGAACTGAACTTAAATACATGGACAGAAACTGACAGAAACCAATCGATAAACACAATCACTTAAACCAAACACAAGACACCTGAACCCGGGACACAAGACACAAACATCCACAAAATTCAAAATAAAAGTCCCCAAAACAAAAACAAACCCAGTGACCCCTACCGACCACTGACTGAGACATGACAGCCGTAAACGTAAACGTAAATTAAAATGGAAAAATGAAAAAAATGTGGTATCTTTTTGGGCACTGTTAACATGCTGCTTCTGTGAAAGATTTGACAGAATTCTCCCTGTCCTTATCAGATGAGACCAACTGAACATACAGTAGAGCAGAAAAGCTCTAGCTATTTATAGAGTCATGACTCCTAAATTGTCACAATAGTGTCAGACTTTCAAAATTTATATAAGACAAAGACAACCTGAGAAAACACTAAATGATACATTTATTCATTTAAAAGGTTTTTGTCAAAAGTATTTGCCTGCCTATGAACTAAATTTAATATGATATAATTTGTACAGATGCATTTGAGCAGTGTGAAGTAGGCTTAAACCAATATCACTAACATCACTTTATGCTGCAAAATAAATTCTGGACGATATAAGAAAGGGAGTTCTTTCAAATTTCAGTTTGGAAAAGATGATGTAACCCCTTCTTAGATCCAAACTGAGACTATGAGATCTAGGGATTCTGTGGTGTCTTTCTACATCTGTCAGCATCTAAACACACCCCTCAAAGTCCCTGTGTTTGAGCAATTAAATCTGCAAATCTCTGAATTTCTATGCCAATCATTCAAATTGACCATAACATGTAATCAGTCTTACGCTGGGTATTTATTATGGGTAATTATAGATTATGAAGTGTGAAGAGCTTTTTCTCTTACATGATACTAAATGGAATATTTACCCTCAATAATTAAGATAAAACAAAAACAGTCCCAGATAAAGCACTGTTGTGTTAAATGCTGCATATAATTGTAAAGCGTAAAAAAAATAGTCTTGAGCTATAAGGACATAGATCAGGAATACAGGGTTTTACAGTGCTTTTTTGATTTATGTATGCTTTTATTTCTTTAAACTTGTCTACATTTCACATGAGGGAAAGATGTCCAAGGTTTAGGGGCATTCTCCCCGACTCCCACCCTCCCGTGTACATGCCAGGCAAGGCTACAGATACAGCAGAGGGCACTCTTACTCTAGCCATTATACATATTCAAAAGCACTATATTCTAATTTATTCTCTTTCTCATTCACATTAATGTCACTGTAACACAATCATGCACATCTACACGTAAATATGTAAGTTAAAGGAGAAAAGCAGAAAAGGGTAAAGGAATGGAATGGATACAGCATCTAAAACCTATATAATGGCCAAATTAGAGAGGTTGATGGAACATGCGGACATTGTTTATGTTTTAAATAAGCCTGTTCTTACTGTCCACAGAAACAAAGGTGCAAAAACAGTCAATTTTGCAATCAATGTTTTTTGTGATGTCACAAGAACCTGCTGATTTACACACAGGTTGATCAGGAATGACATTAAAAAAATCTGTATAATATTGTCTAGGCTCCCCTAACGCTGGCAAAAAAGCTCTAATCCATTGAGACATAGACTCCACAAGACATCTAATGGCTACTGTGGTATCTGGCACCAAGATTTTAACAGTATATCCATTCAGTCCTTTGCTAGATGGGGCCTCCAGGCTCTGGGCTTGCGTTAAAATAGGGGGAATTTGGAGGTCAAGTCAAAACCTCTAAGCCTTTGTCAGGTTCCTTAAACCATTTTTGAACTATTTTTGCAGTGTAGCATTATTACTTTGCCTTATGTATTATTATTCTGTGGGAAAAGGTCACTGCCATTAGGGAAGAGCATTGCCATGAAGGGGTGTAGATGGTCTGCAATAACGTTTAGGTAGGTGGTACCTACCTAAACATCTACCAAAGCAACTTCCATGCATTCTGGACCTTGCCATCTTCCCATAATTCATCTTTGTGCCATCTCTTTCCTACATGAACGACAGACAACAGTCATAGACGTAATGTAAAAAAATAATTAGTCCACATTCTTCTACTGCACCATGCTTCGATGCCCATTGTAAATGTTTTTGATGGTGAACAGGGGTTGGGATGGTTACTCTGACAGGTCTGTTCTTTTCATATTCAGCAAACGTCTATGCACTATGTGTTTCTATCATAACCAGTATTAACTTTAAGTCTACAGCAGCTCTTCTGTGGGATTTGACCTTCACTCCCCACGTGCATCAATGTGCCTTGGGTGTCCGTGACACATTGCTGGGTCACTGGTCCGCCTTCCTTATGCCATTTTTGATAGGAACTGCTCACTGCATAACACGAACACCTCGCAAGACCTGCTGTTTTGGAAATGCTCTGACCCAATCATCCCAGTTTGGCTCTTGTCAAAATCAATCAGATCTCAGATACATATGCCTGCCCATTAGTCCTGCCTCAAAAAGTGAATGACCTTGCTCCCTTTGAGAGCTGTCACCATAATGATATCACTTATTCGCTACCCATTTGTGGTTTTAATGTTGTAGAAGATCAGTGTATATCTGCCTGATTGGGCTGCAAAAGTTTGAACCTGGAGGTTTGTGTTGAAGTTAGAAGACATGTGGGGCTCACAGAATAGAAATCATTATTTAAGTTTCATATATTAGATTTAAAAATGTAGTTACAAAACAGGCTGTTTAAGCAAGGTTGGAAAATGTTCATGAGAAAATACATTTTGACAACATTCTCATACGTAAAACCAGTATATTACCAGTCAATTGGTTGTGGGGGTGGGGAAATATGGGCTCTTTATAGGAAATCCTCCTCTGATTAGACTTTAATGTTTAGTGGAAAGTTATGCTAAAAGCACAATTTATTGCTTGCCAATAGCCAATGTGATACTGGCCTGGGCCACAAGCAATCACAACTTTATTTCCAGTTTGCTATTAGTATCTTTGCCTGCCACACACAGATGATTGTTTATTGTGTGCAAGGCACTTCACAGATGTAACGTGTAACAATACTATTGCATTATGGTATTTGTCCATATGATACACCCCTATCATGTATGCACATTTATAAAAGTCTTTTTCAAACCATTAGCAGCATATTTCCAATCTGTACTGGAAAAGCTGGGGGTTCTACCTGCCTGCAACACCTCTGGAGAGTGCATGTTCTCTGCAGACTGTTATGCCATTTCACTGGATGGCTGTAAGCCAGCTTATCTGTCCCTTTCCTCTCCTAAAAGGAGCTTGGGGAGCAATATGCCAGCTAGTCACTTCGAACCTGTGGCAGAAATACGCATTTACCATTCGTTATCATCTGCATGTAGATACAGTAATCGGTGCTGCCATGGTGCTGGCCCAAATATTGTACTGCGGTGTGGGAAAACAGCTCACAATTGTCCTTGTGATGGAGAAGGTTTTGATTAGTCATGAAAGTCATGCATGATGACCAGATAATTTTATAACAGTGTAATTAAATGAGTCATTTAAATGAAACTAAAATAATAAACAAAAACGGTACCATATTTGGGCCTTGATTAGAGCAAGTTAACGGCACCAAGCTGATCTTACAGAATCACTAAATCATAGAGAATTCAGTCTCCATTAAAACTGAAGTGTTTATAGAAACTTTATTATAGAGTTAAAGTTCAACAATCTGATTGGCTCAGTGTAACACAGTTTGAGATAGCAGTTTATTTTGTAAGAAAAGGGCAGGAACAACACACAAAAAACCTTGAAATCCTAAAACAGGCGTAGGATCAAACGAAAACGCACAGGAGAAATCAGACAGTCCAAAGTTATAGTCCAACAAACAAGCATAAATCACAATACCAGAAACAACAGCATTAAAGACAGAGGCTGGAATCAGAACAATCAGTCAAAAAACATAAAGGGCAGGTCAAAGACAACAGAAAGCAACTTGGTTGCCAATACTTTGCAAAGTTTGAAAAAAACTTCCATTGTATTCAGGGTCCTTAATGGTAAGAAGGGTGAACAGTACCTGCATTTGTCAAAGGAAGCCATGTTTTATGCCACAAAAAAATGGTGGAAACACATGTGACTGTACAATGGAGTGACTTAAATTAAGTGTATTTTGTTGATAGGGTTCACAAAAACGTTTTAAGTTAGTTAAAAGCAAAAATGTTAAGGTCAATGTATTGTATTTTAAGTAAAAATTAAAATAAATAAATAAATAAATACATTTAATTTGTATTACATTTTGCACACATTGGTCTTAAACAATTTCTCAGCATTTAAAATGTTTTGCCAATACAAATAAATACAAAAGCACTAAAACACCATCATTTCTTGTTTTTTATTTATTTAAATTTAGAGTAGTGCAAGGTTCAAGGCTCCTTTTTTGTCATCAGCAGCCGTCTATGTTTACATTTACGGCATTTAGCTGACGCTCTTATCCAGAGCGACGTACATCAGTGCTTAAGAAGTCCCCAACTGTTTCTTACCTGAAAAACAGCTTAAATCCGAGTCTATTTAACCAAGATACTGCAGTCAGAGCATCTATACAACAACTGTAACATAATAATTAGCCAACCATAACCCAACAATACATAAGCCATAGAAAATATTTAAGAAGTAAGTAAGCAGTAGGAATGTACACAGTGAGATAAGACTATGTTTATCCATGAACCAGGATGCAACATATAATAACTTTTATGCTGCGACAGAAACAATACAATAAATAAACATTACAATAACATTAAATAGGCCACTTTTAATAATGTATTGAAATATAAATATAGACAGGCTGCATAATATAGCACAGCAGAGGTCTTTGGGAGCGTTGAAGAACACAGGTTTGGTTTTTGGCTTTTGGTTCTTTCTAGTCATTTCATGTTATTTTGTAAGCAGGATGATTACTGTAAACACTGGGCTGTCTTGAGTTGAAGGTTAGGAATAGTTAAGTTAACATGCTTATATTTTTAAACAAATAAACGTTTATTGCCTATATATTTAGCTGTACATACTTTCTATAGATATATGCATAGAATATCTTTTTTTTTTGCCCACTTCCCAACATAAATGGTTATTTTTTGAACTGCTGACCACTGCACTGCACACCCAGCCCTAATCAGAGATCAACCTTATTTCAGTATGTATTTCAGTATATGTGGCTGGAGTTTTGTTAGATATAGGAGAAGGTTGTCAAGGATTACTTTGGGCAGCATATTTTACCGCAAGGACTGTCAATGTTGACATCAGATATTCAAATGGCCATCTTTTTGAAGGCACACTCCTAATTATAATCACTGAAAGATGATACACATATTTTTACACTGGAGTTTTTGTAATATCCAAATTATTAGCACTTTAAAGTCCATACTGAGATGTCCTTTAAAAAATTAAAGGAAAATCATTTAGATCATATTATATTTCATCATTCATCGTGCTGCACAACTCATCACAGTCGGGGCGTGGCAAAAAGCACCTCGAGAATTGACAACCTCTCGAGAGGGTATATCTGTGGTGGAAAAGAATGCAGAAGCAAAACTGGAGTAATATCACAAACAAAAATATTGATTATCTTTGTGGCTTTGTGTTTGCACCAATGCAATTGGGCATCATCAAAATGTCTGCGCCACGGAGAACACGTCTTGCTCTTGATCTAATTTCACTTGTGCCTCAAAATGAAAGAAAAGTGCTGTAATTTGCTCATATTTCTGTATACATGAATCTTGACGCTCTTCAAAGCCCACAAAAATACCATCAGATGAAGACTGGGGCGCTGCGAAAAAATAAAGCCATTTTCACACAATGAAGTCATTTTGGGACCGAGGCCTTGAGACTGAAAAACCAGGCCAATTTTCTTTCGCTGTAGAATACAGAAGAAAAGAATATTGTTTCAGGCGCATCTCTTGTTGACTATTCAAGGCTCTGGGAGGCTTTGAGTCGACGCTGAAACGCTGTTGTCCGAGCGCAGGTCGTCTGCACTGCACTTGAGGTAATTATGTTGGATGCATTTGAAGGTGGATACCTGACAGCTGTCTGCCCAGCCTCTCTTTGATCGTCGCTGATGGCAGGGGTCATGTCTCAGAATGCTTTTTTGCTGCCTAAAATATGGCATATACAGAAAGCTCACATCTTTTTAATGAAATTAAATATATGAAGATACAATTGTCCAATTTGCCAGATTAGCTGAATAGGGGAAGGTCTAAGTCAATATGCATTTGTGTGGAACCATGTTTTGATCTCCTGATGAGAAAACCCATTGAAATTTAATGGAATGTGTTGGTAGCAGCAGTTCCTTAAGAACTAAACAGTGGTTCATGAGAGGGTTAGGGTTGTAAACCTTTAATTTGTTGAATGGAGAGTTTTTGTGTGGATGGAGAGCTTGTTTGTTGTTGAAAAATCAAAGAGAGATGGGTATGGCCAGTGCTTGACAGCAGACTGCTGTAGGTAGAGAATATTCAAATAATGCTTTTTCATTTTTTTAATGCAGATCGTAATGCACAGTATAAAAATTCCACTGTAGGGTTAAAGCTAGACAATCCAAAAGCATATATTTCATTGCTTATCATTTAAAGAGGACTGTTAAAAGCCTTTAGAGGTCTGGTTTATATTACTAGCAATTCTGAGTTTGTAATGTTCTCTAGAATCTTATTAAGATTCAAAGTGTTTACAAAAAACCTATTGAAAGGCTCCATGCTAATCATACTTCTACAGTCATTACTAATAAAGAACAAATAATATCTCATTGAGCCTGGCATACCAGTTTTATTGAGTTCTGTACATCTTTATGCATTCGTCCTAACCTTGGTTAATCTATTTACTGTTCAATTTTCATAAAGAAACAAGATGTAGCTTTGAATTATGCATCAATTACTAGTGGATGCTTTAAGCAATGCACCAACATATACGTTGCTCTCAATAACTTGTCCATGAAAAAGAAATGAAAACTCATTAGAACAAAACATCAGTGCATTCAAGAGGAAAATGAGATAAGGCATGAAACGAATAAAACCTCTCAGGCACGTCCCTGTTCTTACCTCAGATTTATTAGCATATGACTGTTTTCAATCATTGACTTAGATTGTGATTAACTCTAGTAGGAGTCTATTCTTACAGCCCTACCACCGAAAGGGCAGTGGGCGTGTTTTCAATTACGCTCCTCAACTGCTGCTAATTAGGCTTACATTAATCAATACTACTATCAATAATGTGATGAGGTCTTTTATCTAGGCGCAGGATTTATTTGAAGGGTGAATTTTAAGACCTGCTGGTGTATTTGACTCTAACGTCAAGGGTCATCAGATGGGTCAAGAGAGCACAAAATAGTAAATCTGTGGTGAAAGTACAATAGATCGCAGCTTATTACGTTGCTTGGACTGAACGGGTCCAGACTCCTCTACAGTGTTTACGCACAAGGAGTGACGCCCTTCTGACAGTAATAGCAGGAGAGTTCAAATGTACCCCAGAAATGTAAAAGTAAAAGAAGTTGTAAATGATAGGTTATTAGGTATCTACAATCATAATCATCAAATAATTAAGTTATTTAGGTTTCTATAGGCCCTTTCTACATTTTTCTATAAAGTTTGGGTGGTTTCTGGCACCATCATACAATGATAACAATCATAATTCCTTTCCACTTGAACATTTGTTCTCTATATTCCTTAGATTTAAATAGGCTGTTACTGTGCCTTTAAGACTAATATATTCTCTGTTCTGATGGACCTGGCTGCCCTGTATGGTACCTCCTTTAAAAAGCAGTCTGGTCTGAAACACTATAATTTTTTACCATGAACTGGTTAGCGAACATATATATCAGAATCAGGCTCAGAATCAGAAGGTTTTATTGATTGGTTTGATTGCTAAAACAAAATAAAATATATGAATTCTAAATAAATCCAGTAAAAACTTTTAGATAAATAACTTAAGTGAAATACATGCACAAAGTGAACTACTAACACAGATGGTGCTCAGGAGTATGATTGCACGAGAATACTGACATACATAATCATATTTCACATGGTAAGACTGTTTAGTTTCTAATGAGATATTAAATATAATGATAATGTTTTAGCACCCGAAAAGAAAATGACACAATTTTGCACATGGTAGACTTGTGCTTATGCACATATAATGATTTAACCCCAATTAGAAATTGCACAACAGAGTAGCATCTGTCATGAGCCGGGGGTCTAACCCCCAACCCGGAGCTACCTCGGGGCACGGACCAGACGCCAGACCAGAACTCCATGCTGATATGTTTATTAAGCATGCAAAAGCAAACAGGCTCGCGGACCTCCAGATAACTAGACACGTGAAACATACAGGAGGAACGAGGTGCTCTAAAGCGATGGACAGATAACTGAAAACTAAGACAGACAGGACTTAAATGCACTAGAAATCAGGAACCTAACACAAAACAGATGTAAATGTGAATCACATGACATTAACAGAACACATGACCATAGAACCAAAGCAGACGAACATGTCTAAATAAGAGACACTACAACAAGAGTAAACAGAACAGAACAACAGACACGTAACACAGGCAAAAACGTGAAAACCACCAAAATGAAAGCCCCAAAACCCAACAGAAAAGCAGTGGCCCTAATGGCCACTGACTGTACCATGACAGCATCATGTTATTTCATAGATTATTGTGTGGAAAAGTGACAGAGGGAGGACTTATATCATCTAAAGACAATTTCTCCTTTTAGCCAGAATTTTCATATTGTCACCCACTGCTTCGTTGATCAGTCTCTTGGTGTCTGCCACTTCTGTACGGCACACCACAGCAGAGAAAATGCTGTTGGCCATTACAGACTCATAGACCATCCACAACATGCAAACTCTACATAGTAGAAGTACAGACTACTTTGACCACTCTTGTCTGTGGCGAGAATTCTTTGACCAGTGCAGCTTGTTGTATTTGAAGTATTTGAAGTCCAGGACATCCACTCTCCTTAATGACATTGCAGTGACTGGAGACTGTGATCCTCTCAGGGAAATAGCTGATTAGTGTCAATCAGTATTTTAGTACCAGTATTTGGTAACCAAAAGGGTCATCAGTATATGAAATCCAAAAGTAGTTTCATCATCTTAATCATTACGTACAATCAAACCAACATCTATGGTTTGTTTCAATGGTTCATTTTGTAGAACAAAAATAATGAAGTGCAATCTGCCAACCTAGACTGAGCCATTCTATTCCAAGAAGCTCAGAGCCTCCAAGCTGATATAGCTGTCTGCATCCAATCTCTACCACGTTCAATATCTTTGGGTTTGGTGATACCCACTATTCCCAGCGGCCGGACAGACCCAGACACAGTTTGTGTATCCCTGTCAGCAGAGCTTTAACATGCTCCAGCTCAAGCGGCCAGCCCAGGCTACAGGTATAGAGCCTCCGTGGTGGCTTCATGACGGATAGCCGTGGCTCCTCTCTCGGCTGGAGTCAGTAAACCTGCTGCCCCGCTCTCTGGGGAGGCTGCCTAGTCTGGCTCTAATGCAGCGACTGAGAACTTGCATTCACGGTGCTGTAACCAGATCACTGCTCAAGCCTGTGCTAAAAAGCTAACAGTCTGGACTCGGAAGGCGTCTGTGGTCAGGCTCCCCCTACCCCTCTCTTATCTCAGTTTCCTCCGCCGGCCAAACAAGGGTGAAGCTGCCTTCATTTAAAGTGAGATAAATGAGTGGCATGGGCAGCAATGAGATTTCTGTAGAGTTCAGTTTTTGTTTAATATGATATCAATAGACAAGTACTGCAAATGCCTTGTAAATTTTTTACCCCAGCATGATAAGACCATAATGTGATATTTGATATTATTGGTACAAAATAAAAATAAAAAAGAATAAAAGAGTCTGTTTGAGTTACGGATGGAAAATTTACCATTTTTGCAATTTCATTTAATGTAGAATTAACAAAGTCCATACATAATTACTCTATTTGACCGACTGGAAATGGGCAACACCATTAAACACTCTTCAGTGGATGTGACAAATGGCATTTGCATGACTTAAAAACAACTCTAATACGTGTTGCAGCATAGACATTGTAATAACATTTATTATGCCAAATTTTTGTTAGTTAATTTACTGCCAGAGTATATATTCACTTCAGACCTATGCACATCACGTCTGTTTACTTTGTACATAAATACAAACAAAATAGTGTCTATTTGTAAGCCCAAAAACTTTTATAAATTAAATTATTTAGCAAAAAAGTGATCAGACTTTGTATTTTTCAGGCCCACCTGGTATCATTAAAAATGACATTTTTGGGGTGATTTTATGTGCAGCAATTTTGGTGAAGGTGAGGGAGCTTCATAAAGTTCCGAGGGAAATTATTCAATAACATTTAAATGGAAAAAAGCTATAGAGCCTGAGCGAAGAACTTAAACAACCCTGGCGGTTCAATGGGCTCAATATGTGAGTGAAAAAATTGCTGAAGGGGGGTCCAAGGCCTGGTCACACTGCAAAAACTCATTCTAGGAATGCGGGATTCTTTTTGTTTAATTAGTTGGTGTCAGTCGTGGCTCCCTGACACCAACCAATTACTAATCCCTGGACAGGTGCACCACACAAGATCACGCCGTGTTCATTCCCGACTAGTGATTAGGAAAGTAAGTCACTTCACTAGTCACAGGTAAACATCTCAGTGCAATCTGTCCATACTTGATTTGCTTTCTAGAGTACAACAGTCTAATCTTTAGAGTTAACCAAATATATGATGGCCATTAATATATGACTACTTTGTATGATTACAAAGAAAATTAAATAATGAATTGATTAATTAAACAAACAGAATTCCAGATATTTCACATTTATACATACATGTCATGAAAATGTCACAAACCCTGATAAAAGGTTTACTGGGAAAATTATATTACATTAATCTAGTCTATGTATGTGGAAACTATTTAACTGACTAAAAACAAAAATTTATACCGTATCCATATAATAAAAGGTGGAAGGGCAATGATAGAAATGTTTAGATTAAGCAGTTGTGAAAATAGTATGCCCTACTTAATTAGCTGAGTTTGCAATAAAACTACTTATATATAATAATAATAATATATAGCAGTAAAATATAAAAAATGTAATAGAATATAAAAACAGCTTTTACATTGTTTCATTCAAAGTATTCATTTGAGTTGAGCTGGAAATGCAACAAAGGACATGTTGAGATGAAGGATTTACTCATCAGCTTCAGAAATAGAAAGCCTTACGTAATTGCTCGTAATAACCAAATAAGCCATAGAATTACACCTAAAGTTCAATAATGTGAAACCAGAATGTCCACAACAAAATTTATGTCTGACATTGCAACGTCTTTGGAATACATGTTCCATCATCCATTTATAGCACAGCTTGGTAGGATCAACAATGTCTGCATGGCTTTCATACATTAACATGTTTTTCCTGTGATGGAGGGCCTCGACTCCCTGGGTAGATGCTTTCCTGCAGCCTAAAGGAAAGAAGAAGACACTCTTAGTGCAAGGCAGAGACCAGATTCACAACACGGTATTGATATTCACCCCTTCCATTCTCCTGGCGAGGATATGGTTTCAGTAGCCTCCAAGGTTGGCGCCAAGCTCCGTCTTCTATGGACCACAAACCAGAATTAATTGCAAATCAATCGAACAAAGTACAACGGATCAGTAAACCAATTAGTAATTTTAGCTGGTCATTCTAGTTTTTTAAATGTTTTTGCTACACATTTTTTCAGTATTTTAACTTAAAGCACTTTTTTTCTTTTATGGTATGTATAAACATATATATGTGTATATAATAAATATAATGTATATATGTATATAATATATAATAAATCATATTTGAAGAGATATATCTCTTCTGTGGACACTAAATAAACAAAAAAGTTAAAGAAAAACTATCATTATCATTATTTTCATAAAAAAAATGCAACATGATGGTCCAAGATATCTATCTATCTATCTATCTATCTATCTGTCTGTCTGTCTGTCTGTCCATCTGTCCGTCTATCTATCTATCTATCTATCTATCTATCTATCTATCTATCTATCTATCTCTCTATCTCTCTATCTATCTATCTAT
>JBBPDH010000037.1:10209924-10221225 GCA_037974565.1 Clupeocharax schoutedeni
GACACTGAACCGCTTTAACTTCAATACAAACAAACAGAAAACATGGGGTGTTCTAAAACTTTTGACCGGTAGTGTATTTTTAGGTCATTCGGTTTATATTAAGTAGTATCATTAATCCTAATTACAGTTGGATTTTGAACCACATTCAAGTCTTAAAATGTTAAGAACTCATCTTAAAAACAAATCTGTATTAAATTTGCAATTTTAATTGATTAGACCCAACCCAGTCAAGGATGTCAAAATGGTCTTGGTTCATTCCCCTTCTTCTTTCTCTCTTCAGAAACAAAGGGACTCCAAGATGCTGAGTGCAGCAACCATGATTGAGAAGCAATGAAAAAGTCAAAGTCTTTATGTCAGGCTGTCTGACTTATTTAATCACCATGAGTGGTGGGGAAGACAGACTTTGATTAAGCATGGCTCTGCGATCAATAAAGTCCTTGAACTTGCATAAGTCACTCCAGCGAATGGCAATATTACTCATAGCCTATGTTTTATTCACAGAGGTCTGGGAGCACGTAACCCCGCAATGACATGCACACCTGAGTGATAGAATAGAAATGTTGGCTCCCTTTCCTTGGAGATACAGATATGGTTTAAAACAGCATGAAAACTGACTTTGCACACACCCACTGTATACACTTTGATTACATTTAAATCAGATCTCTTAACAATGAGCAGATAACACTAGTATAAAAACAAGAACAGCATTCGGTGCTTTACTTGGGCCTATGTTGTCCATCCTCACCCATCGCTGAGGTCACCCAATGGCCCCTGCAGCAGTAGACCTCCAGGCTGTGTGTTTTAAAAAGGTAGCTCATCCAGTTCCATGCTTTAAACAAACCCAAATTTTTCTCTCATTGATTAAATGTGGGTTGAATGAGTGCCTGGGAAAAAATGACATACCCTGCCAGGGTTGAGCCCTCCCCATCATTGTTTAATGCACCCTGACAGATTCAATCTGCTGGGCCCGGAGGAAGGCCGTGTGTGTCGGTCACTAGGGCTGCAGACAAAAGACCAAGACCCCCCTACCCCCCCACCATGCTGTGAGATAAAAAAAAAGAAGTTGCGGGTCATCAAGGCCTTAGCCTGCTGCCGGCCCCCCTCTAATCATAGAGCCAGTGTTAAAGGGAGTGAGTCCTTACAGCTGGCTCACGGGCTGACCCGGGATAATCATCAAGAGTGGCCCCTCCCCAGACAGGGGCTATTGTTGCTTCTTAGGGACATGGCAGTATCCGTCTTGTCGACGTGACCTGGCAGATGGGGGCTCTCTCTCTTCTTTCATCTTGAATAGAGAGAGAAAGCGACCCTAGGTGAATTGGAGAAAGCACCTTGATTTGGTGGATACCTTGGACAAGGCGCTTGGGAGTTGGGAGCGAAGCCAAATGCAGGGTCTCTTCCCATTCAGGGCCACATTCAAGACGTGGTGACTTGGTGTCGCCTCGCATTCAGGCCCATACACAATGCGGACTATGGTCATGCGAAAAAAGAGTAAAACCAAGGTTTCTATTCCACACACATTTGTAAACCTGCTGCCTTGCAGATTTTTGAAGGAAATAGTTTGAAGGAAATAAATCCAACACTGGGCAAAAAATTGATCAGCAGAAGCTTTTTCATTTTTCTGTATTACAGTGCATTTTTGGCCAAATGCTTGTGGTATGCGACCATATAAGTGACTTTATAAAAAACAAAAAGATACAAAACCATTTAATAATGTACTGTATATAATACCTCTGAATCCAATTCTATTGATCTATTTAATCCAATTACTCTGTGCTTCTTACACAGATCTTCTTTTATAGGTCATGCCTCAAAAAGGATTAGCAAGAATCTTTAGAGCACAATTTAAAATACTGGAAATTATGGCACTATGAATTTCAAATAATATTGAAAGTTTCTTGTCCTATCTATCCCAGAAATGGTGGCAGAATCTACACTTACAACCATATTTGTCAGAAACAAAACTGATTCTACTTGGTAGCACATTTTAATCTGTTAAATACTGAAATAATATGAAAAATATGCTTAAATTGTAGAAAAGTGTGAGTTTGTGGAAAGGTCAGGGACAGGTTTATTAGTTAGACCATACACTCTGTGGTTTGATCATCTGCTTAGAGGGTAAGCAATTCAAGTAGTTGTTCCCACTCTGGTCACTGACTGACTGACTCATTCTCTTTCTAACTATACTGTCAAAGTACTTCATCCTTGTCTGAACAATGTCTGTTAATAGCATAGATCAACACAGTGAGATCAGATGTGTCAATTTGAAACAATGTCTTTATAAATAGGCAGTGAATTAAATCACTGCGAGCTTCAAATACTCTACATAAATCTATACTCACCAATCCTGATTTTGAAGGAGCTAACAAACTTTCTAACTGATTTTATTGGTCAAAAACTTTTTACATGGCCAATAACACAGGTCAACAGTTCAAAATCACCAGAGATAAGTGTATGTGGGTTTTGTGGTGTTTTTCATGCTGATTTCAAATCTATTTCATTTTTCCCCTAAGAGGGCAGTCTGGGGGAGCTCTTTTTTTTTTCTCTCCTCTCTCCTCATGTTCTGCTGTTATTTCTTGCTACCTCTCGTCTGACCTGTCCCCCAAAGTGTGAAGTTTGTGTGTGTTTGGTCAGAGAGATTTTGCTGCATGTCAGAGAGATTTTGCTGCATGTAAAAGTGTGTGTGACAAATAAAGGCTACTACTACTACAGTGTTTGCGATGAAGCTAGTTCTATACTGCATGATAGTTGGTATAATGATCATATGCTGAGTGTTTGTGAAGAAACAGTGGTGTCTGACTGACACTGATCATTATATCTGTGCCACAGTGTCGCCTGTCTGACTTCACACTAAAAATATTGAAACAGTTACTCGATGCCTGTGGGTTAATAAAAACCGCATGCAAGTCTATTGCTGATCTAATTCACATTCAAGAAGTGTGACTAAAAAAAACATTGAAAGCAAATTTGAAATCAGCATGAAAAACTGGTTTAAAAAGTGTGTTGTAGTTTCTGATGATTACAAACAGCAATAAAAGCAGTAAATCATGTTAAACCAGTGAGGGATAAGACGCTCCACTGTGGAACTGGACAAAAATAATAATATATATTAAGCTTGTTTTCGGCACTTTAAAGGTACACAAAAAGACCATGAAATCCAAGATTTTCTTAAATTCAAATGCTAATAACTTGATTAAACATTCAAGATTGACCTGTTTTATACACCAAATGTATCAAATGTATATCTCAGCTTTGCCACAATGGAGCCGTTTTTGTCAAATAAGCATGTTCTAATGTGGTTTAATGTGTAAAGTCACTATAATTCAACACGTCTCACGTGACTTACACTTTAGTGTCACATAAACTTAATACTATGTTCTTCACTTTTCATGGCAGAGAAAATCAATTTTCTATGCTAAACTGTGAAACAGCTTTGAACATTTATCTGCAACAATAAAGATGCCACTTTGGCCGCGTTGACCTCTGAAGAGATGGCCCTTCAACCACAAGTGGTCCAAAAAAAGGACAGGACATAAACATGGAGGCCCAATTCTACTGGTGTGTGTGGGGAAATTTGCATCAGAGTTAGCTGCATGTGGGGCCGCATAGTTACAAACCGGTCAGAGCGCCCATGCTGACTCCTGTCCACAACTGAAAACATCTACAAAGGGTATGTGAGCATTAGAGCTGAACAATGGAAGAAGGTGGTTTGATGGATCATGTTTTCTTCTCCATCATGTTAAGTGAAAGTGACCATACGCGGGGACGGTACCTTGCTCAGGGTACCTCAGCGGTGCCTAGCGGCCTTGGGGATCGAATCCGGACCTTCTGGTCGCAGGGCGGATGCCTTAACCACTAGGTCATCCAGCTGGGAAAGGGGAAGAGATGGCACCAGGGTGCAGTTTGGAAAGACAGTCTCCATGTAAAGGCAAGTGGCGTGCTTTGGGCAATATCCTGCTGGGAAACTTTGGGTCCTGGCATTCATGTGGATGTTACTTTAACACCACCGACCAAAATGTTGTTGCAGACCAAGGACACTTCTTCACAACAGTGAACAATCACTATCAACTATCAAGAAGAAGAAGAAGTATCCACATGGACAGATGTGTCACAACATTGAAGGGACCACTCAGTAGTAATTTAATTAGTAATTAGACTAATGTTTCAGTCTTCAATAACAGTAAAGGTAAAATGCTTTCTGTAGCTAACAGTTTATTAAACGTATTTCATTAATATTTGTATTTTAGTAATATCTTCAAGGAGGGTTTTTCAAAGCTTTATTGAGACTTAGTGTAAAGTTTCTGGGTTTTTTGTAACCCATACAAGCCACATTTGTTGTACACAATGAACACTTTTTGCCACAAATTTCTGAAACTGCTTCAAAGTTGCCATAGACTCTCTGACCAGTTTCCTCCTACTTTTCCACCCAGTTGGGAAGGATAGTTGTAGTAGAACCAATTACTGTAATTACAATAACCCCTCGCTTTTACGTGGATCAGGAGTTACGGATTCAGTCACACACGGATTTTGTCGGAGAACCAAATTGAAACTAACTGATATTCTCTGCAATTTTTTTATTGCTTTATTTCTGGCAATATGTTTTTGGTTTTTTTTTTTAGGGATTTTACTTCTAAATTATTAAGAAAAACTGACTAATTTTGTTACATAAATATGAATGTTAATTCAGCTACATTTCCATATAAAATATAACTGTATAAATGTTTTTGCAGTGTCGTGAGAAACATAAAGAAATTGCTCTGAGATGGTTAATATGCTGTACTCAGAGCAGGGGCGGACTGGAACTAAAAAACAGCCTGGACTTTCTTCACCTGCTGTACAGATGGCCACCGTGCATCAGACAGCCGTTCTTTTCCAGGACGCACAGATTTCCAGCCCTCGCCTGACTCATCTTGAGTATTCTCTTGTTTTTTCTTTTGTTCTTCTTAGAGCCCAGTCGTCTAATGTCTGCTTTAACTGGCAGGTCTCTACAATACTTCTCCTGAAGAACCATGATTAAGAAGTGCCATTGATGAACAGGACAACTGTAAAAATTATTAGTGGTTACCCCTACAGTTTACTGTGTTTTTATTACTACAAATTACACTAATTTATTACTGCATTTACCTGTTTATACCAAAGAAAATTCCTGTGCATGTCTGTATGGGCTTACCTTTATATTATTGTTAAGGGTAATGTATTAAACTGTGTTTTAAATGAAATTAAAGTGTTTTGGCAGCATATTTGGAGCATATTTAGGGATTACACTTTAAAAATAGGCATTTGTAGTTTTTTTTTTATTTCCAATAACAATATGGTCTTTCACTATATGCGGGTGCTCTTGGATCATAACCCCTGTGAAAAGAGGGAGGGGGGATTACTATACTTACCAATTAATAAAATCTCCTGATTTGTATCATCCAGAACTTTCTTCCTAAGGATCTCTTGACTGTGCCACCCATAGTTGAAATAATCAAAATGATCACAACAGATCACAGGTAGAAGCCAATTAGCTTTGGGTGCAATGGAGAAGATGATTAGTCTATAAGTATTTTCAAGAGGGGGTAGTATTTACAAATACAAGAAAGCTGTATAAATGTTTTGACCTCTGCACACAAAGAATTGCTCTTTTTTTTGGGGGGGGGGGGATGTTGCAGGTCTAAGAGGAGGCAGACCACCCACCAAAAAAACCAACCCCTGATTATCTGGTATAATTGGTTTGGGAGTTTTTTGAGAGGTTTTTACTTTAGATGGTCAGCAAATTAGCCACTTGCTAACTTTCTCAAAAAGGAAGATATTGTTCATTGCTGCCACGCTCACAAGGTGACACAAACTGATGTGTTCTTGGTGTCTGGCTTTAAATGAACTGATGACTTGGTGTCTCACTGATAAGCTAAGATCAATCAAATGTGTCTACAAAATTTGCAAACTTCATCCAAAATATTGCAATTGTTCATAAATGCATCTTAGTAATTGGGTGCTGCGCTCACAAGTAGTGTACTGACAATGAATATGCAGTTACAAATTATTACATTTTCTTTCTTTCTTTTTGTTAAATCGGCACCTTTTCAGGCATTCAGCGCAGCAAATGAACCTTTGATGTCCTTCATCTGAAAGGCAACATTATTAGAAAAATCCCTGAATGAGTGTGGATGGCTGCATCTTTGAGTGAAAGAGTATATGTGTATATTTGTATGCTTTGTATGGTAGAGGTGGGGAGGGGATTGGATAATAAAACATGGAATAGAGAGACTGAGAGCACCAAACTACATAAAAAGCATTCAGTGAGCATGCAGTAGATAGCAATATGTCCTTTTGTTATCAAACATTCCTTTTTTGTAATTTGCAGGCTCATGGGCAGGTGGGCTCCACTTGTAAAACTGAGTAAATGAAAAGAAAGGCAGCTTTCAGAAAGGTGAAAAAATCTTTCAAATGGAAAAAGAATCCCTGGTATAAATATAAAATGTCTGTGCACACACACACACACACACACACACACACACAAGCACGTGTGTGTTTGTGTGATGGTGTGCTCACAGTGTGTGTAAATAGTATATATATATATACACTAACAGTCAAAAGTTGATTATTTTCTACATTGTAGATTAATATTGAAAACAAACAAAATGATAAAGGAATATGGAATTATGCAGTAAACAAAAAAAGAGTTAAGGAAACCAGAATCTGTTCTGTAATAATGTAACGATGGACTGTTGTTTTTTTACTTAGTTCAGTGGTTGTTGCCATAATGTGCAGTAGAACCGTAGTGGAGTAGGATCACTAACTGTGGACCAACCCAACCATCACAACCAAAACACATTAAGAAATTAAATAAATCTCAACGAAGCAGACCTGATATTTTAATACTATTCTTCAAGGATCTGATTTTAAAAAAATGCCAAGAATGTGCAAAGCTGTCATCAGATCAATAGATGATGTCTTCAATATTAATTTACAATGTAGCCAATCATTGAATGAGAAGGTGTGTTCAATATATATATATATAAACACACACAGCAAGTCTTGAGGCTCTCCAAAATGTCTGATTTTCCTCTTGTGTCCACAAATGTCTGACTTTCCTTTCATAATATTGATGTGAGGGACAGTTCTCTAGGCTTCCTAGTGGACTTTCACAGTGCAGTTTCAGAGGAATGTCTCTGTCGGTTAAGACACACAGTGACCTACGTATGAACAATTCAAGGAGAACAAAGAGCCTCTAACTGAAGTCCTGAACCAGTGAAGAACCAGGAGCAGATGATTCCAGATGATCAGACGGTGATCAGTATACTGGTGGTTCTGAATGCTGAGTGGTTGGAACTCCTTTATCTAGTCATCTTGTACATTTAGACCTTTTGCAGCATGCAGTAAAACATGTGTTCCCATTTATTAATTTATTCTACTAATCTACCAAAATTAAACAAGGTAATTCAAAGCAAATTATAAAGAAATGCGGTTGGCTCAGTACTATATATCTATATACATATCTATATAATGAATATTTCAAGTACTGTAATATATTTGCGTGTGTGTGCTTAGTAATTGTGTAACATAAATAAATGTGTGTCTTATGTTATATCTGCTTTATATCATATATATGATATGTATAGAGCCTATTTTGTCTTTAAACAAGGACCTCATACATTTGGCAGAACTTGCCAGACCAACCACATCACAATAAAGAAAGTCAGAGAGATTTTTTTTCTCAGTGCTCTGTTCAAGGTCTGTCATAAACAGACAGGAGCCTCTGAAACTCACAGTAGCTTATTATCAACATTGTCAACAATAATCATAGTATGACATCAAAAGAGTTTGGTCTAAGAAAACTGAGACAGAAGAAATATCAGATATACCTTGTTCACAGCTGTCTGAAATATGTCTGCACATCGTAGGAAAATCATATTTTTTTGTTGACGCTGTTAGAACAATACCTGAGAGCAGCTTTAAAAGACAAGCAAAAAATCTAACCTTAAAAATATGATAAAATATGCTAATGGTTTTTTTTTTTTTACAGATATTTGTAGTAGTTTAAATTTTTACTCAGAGTGAACATGAGCTGGGATTTTTACAATTATGTAAAACAAAACATAAAACAAAGCCACGATTTTATTCTGACCATAGCTGTATGAATTCCAATGTATGTATACAACATTCTGCCATAGATCTCCCTCATGCTGCCTAATTAAGGCATGGACTCCACAAGACCTCTGACGGTGTGCTGTGATGTCTCGCAGCAGGTTTATTAAGACCTGTACATTGTGATGTGAGGCATGAATTTGGACTAGTTTATCCAGCACATCTGACAGATGCTTGAAATTGAGATCTGGGGAATTTAGTAGGCAAATTAACACCTTGATCTCTTTTATATGTTCCTCCTGACAGAACCATTCCTGAACAATTTTTGCAGTGTGGCAAAGCACATTATCCTCTGAAAAGTGACGACTGCCATTTAAAAATACTGTTACCAAGAAGGGGTAGAAGGGGTGTACTTGGTCTGTAACAATGTTTAGCTAGGTGGTACATGTCAAAGTTACATCCACATGAATGCCAGGATCCAAAATTTCACAGCAGAACATTTCCCAGAGCATCAAACTGCCTCTGCTGGGTTACCTTCATACCCATCTTATCCCCAGGTAAGCAATATTTACTCAACAGCCATCTACATAATATAAAAAAATATGATTCATCAAACCAGCCCACCCTCTTCCGTTGCTCCACGGTACAGTTCTGATGCTCATATGCTCATTATAGGTGGTTTCAGTGGTGAACAGAAGTTAGCATGGGTACTCTGACTGGTCTGTGGCTATACAACCCCACACAAGCTACAATGCATTGTGTGGTGTGACACCTTTCTATCACAGTCAGAAAATGGGCTACTGATGCCCTTCTGTGGGATCAGACCAGATAGGTTTGCCTTTGCGCCACATAAGTGGACCTTGACCCTGTTGCCAGTCCACCAGTTGCCCTACTTTAGCCATTATGGTCAGTACTTACATTGTAAACTCTCTCAGATCCATACACCTGCCTGTTTTTCGACATCCATATATACTGTCATACAATATCTGTACATGGTTTCCGATTTTATGTAGTGTTGTGCAAAAGTCTTGAACCACCACACATTTCTTTATGTTTTGCTTTAAATCACCTTGTTGATGTAAAAATGCTATGTCTAATACTAATAGCTAATGCTATATCTGTGGAACTGCAAATTTGTGGCATATTGATTAGATTAAGTTAAAGAAATGGGAACAAATACTTAATGCAATGTGCCTACAGATATAATGTTCATGGATAAAGGACTTCCAACCACTCAGCATTTACCTGTTTTTTCATTGGTTCAGAAATATGTTAGATGGTGCTGTTATGTCTGAATGGTTCATAGGTAGTGACTGTGTGGCTTAACAAACAAAAACATTCCTCTGAAACTGGATTGAAAATGAGAGCCTTTGAAAGGACAGGTATGGTTGGATTACATATATAGGAGTGTGTGTGTGTGTATATTTATATACACTATGGTCAAAAGTATTGGCACACATCTCTTAATTTAAGGTTTGGCCTTGGCCCATTACCTCTAGTGTTGAAAAATCTTAATGCTTCAGAAGACCATGACATTTTGGACAATTCCATGCTTCCCGCTTTGTCGACACAGTTTGGGGAAGGCTCTTTTTTATTCCAGCCTGACTGTTTATACATATTCTAGTGTTCTGGATGAAATTAAGTAGCAGTTGCACAAAAAAAACCCATCAGAAGTGTTTGTGAAACTCCTTGTATGCTCAGCTGCCACAGTGGACTCATCTACTCAGGCACTGTGTTCTCTCAATTGTTTAAGCAGAGAATACCAGGGAGCACAGTAAGAATGGGCTAGGTCTATTGATAGCACAGTAAACTCTTTATCTCTGCTTCTCTTTGCCTTTCAAAGGATGTGTCTGTCATCTCTTGGTCACTGTTTAACTGCCTACATGATAAAAGCAACAATTGGGGACAGGGAGACCTAAAGACTGTGCATCCTTGCACAGGACATGCCAAGTAGACCATGAGAAAATTGCTAACCCCAACTACGAGCTCATCCAGCAAAGCTTGATGACTGAGCAGGATGGGGTTTCCATGAGGAGGCCAGTTGGAGCCTTTGGGCTATGATAGGCAGACTCGACAAACAAGGCCTTTGAGAGGGTCTCTGTTACCTCTCAAGTCATCCTGAGAAAAGGGAAATCAGACACCCCTCCCTGTTTGTTTGGACACATCTCAACACCTCACTGACCATACAGATAAGAACTTGGGTCCCTACCTAGTTATGAAGCATGTATATGTAACCGGGGTGGGGTTGGGGGGTTGCCTTAGACCAAAACTAAATAAATATTTTGTAATAAAACACAAAAAATATCACATTCAGAAATTGTTGGCCATTTGCCTTGTGGTATGACTTGAAATATAGTATTCCTATATATAAATATACATATAAAAGAGCTATAAATGTATACATGAATGGCCTGCAGTGACGAATATCTTTGGTTTTATATTTGATTTGATGACAATAATGTGAATGTAATCGAATCAAATATTTGATCTTTGATAACTTGATATTTGATAACTGTGTAACTGTGTAACAAAAATGCAATAACATTTGGTTTGCAAACAGTTTAAACAAATAAAGAGCTTTTTAATAACAGTGTTGGGAACATTGCTGTTAAATTTTGCAAACCAAATGTTATTGCATTTTTGTTCATATAGCAGTTCTTTAAAAATAAACTTTCACATTACACTACTATTAAATTAATTGTTTAGTTTAGCAAATAACAATGTGATTAATCCTGATTAATTGCTGAAAACCATGTGATTAATCACGATTAAACATTTTCAATTTTGCCCAGCATTAATGAAAATATTATTAATTACGAGCTCTGTGATTAATTCATCTAGATGAATCACACATATTTTGCTGTAAAACTATTTATAGTTTTAAATGGATTTTGGCATATGAGTGAATAAATTATCAACACAACAGACTTTCAAAATCTTTTTTATTTAATAAGCGTTGCTGCACTGTTAAAGTGCAGTAATGGACACAGCAATCTAATATGAGGAAAAAATCCTGAACAATGATAGAACCAAGGCTATCTATAAGGTGCAGTTTAAGACAATGTACTTACACACATGGGTGTCAGAAGCATTTTAATGTGGGTTTTAATGTGTGTCTCACATGTTTCACTCATACTATGATATAATAATAATATTTTAATAATGTATTAATAATACAGGGTGGGCCATTTATATGGATACACCTTAATAAAATGGGAATGGTTGGTGATATTT
>JBBPDH010000037.1:10221550-10234974 GCA_037974565.1 Clupeocharax schoutedeni
ACAAACAGGAAGTTAATATCACCAACCATTCCCATTTTATTAAGGTGTATCCATATAAATGGCCCACCCTGTATATACCCCATGATATATAAGCTCCTGTGTTCTGATGAATTATGCTGCATGGTCAAAAAATGCTACCGCAGCACAAATCGACAACAGAGTAAATTAATTCATGCTACCCTATCGAAAAACGCTCCCTTTAAATTGATACAGTTCATACACTTTATAGCCAATTTATTACATGGATAATGATGAGAAATAGGCAAATAACATGCATAATCAGAAAAATATTTAAATGAGAAAGTGCCTAGATAGACAAATATATCTTTAGAGGTGTATAGAGACAGTTTATGATGCCAGATTTTAACACTAAGAAACCATGAAGCAGGACACAGGCTACTTCAAATCATGCCATGCTTACATGTTTTGTTGATTCTAAATAGTGCTGATGTTTCCCAGCTTCAGATAGCATTTTGCAAACCGCAGTGTAAAAAGCAATTTTAGAATCAGAATCAGAAAACTTCCTGGAAGAAATTGCTTATGTAAGGACTGCAAAGACAGAACCCAGAGCAACGACACTCATATGGCCATGACTGTGAACCGAAGAGCAAACAAATACACGAACAAGTTGAAAGTAACAATTAAAAGAGCTTTTAAGATATTAAACCAGTGATAGCACGAATAAACCAGTGTCCAACCAGTGACTAACACAGTAAAAATCTGGTCAGAATATTCTTTCTGTGAGATCAGTATTTCAATAAAATTCCATATTGTCTTATTTTTTTTTAAATGTGACAGAAAGAAACCTTGTCCTCATTGTTAGCGCTTTTGGGTACATTTTCCTTTAATATGTCCCTTCAAACTGAATTATTTCTTGACAAATATTTGATTAGTAATAGTAAGCTGCACATAATGCAGTTTTGGCTCTGGCAAGTGGCTACTGTCATGTAGAAAGTGGAGTCTGGTCCTGATCAAATCTGGTACGTTAAGGCTACCCAAGATAATCTTGGAAACAAGGTCAAATGGGGCAGGATGGCCACCTGCCTTATGTGGCTGCCAGACTCTAATTGAAATGTTGTGATAAATTTCCTCGCTAAGTCAGATGTTACATCCCTCCAAAGCAAGGGTCAGTTCAGGTCTCGAGGAGGGAGCACTCTTGATCTTTATAGTGTCCACTAAACTGCTCAGTAGAGTTGATTTGCTCATGGACTCAGTTGATCTTTCCTAGACCTCACAGAGGCAGAGGTTAATGGCCACTGGTTCGCCTCACAGGGAAATCCTTCATTAAACCAGTTCTCTATTTTATTAGCATTGGTGAGGATCAATGGGAAAAATAATTCATCTTTTTTTGCAAGGGGCTGCGGGATCATGGGTCACAGCATAAACAGGGCTTCAGAACAGGACCCAACTTAAATAAATAAAAACTATTTATTCCCTGAATGTCATGTAGGGTTCCCACTGACTGAAGTGAATTCACTTATTCATAAAATGCAGACAGTATGAAGAACTGCGCTGAGGATTTTATATATGTCTTTTTAGATTTTCGCAATTGCCTTCGGTAATCAAACGCTTCAGAACAGATCCTAGCTGGTGTCGGAAGATCCACAGTGACGTCTGTTGAAGGTTGATTGTTAAAGATCAGGTTGATTTTAAAACCAAACCAAATGTATCTAATGGTACCCTATTCAATTTATTTATTTTAATGAAGTGAGTCCACATCGATGGATTTGTTGCTCAAATGTCATTATGGAGTGAATTATAACAGCTTCAAATATCGGTTCAGTACAAACACTACAGTGTATGTGCCATATTTAATTTACACTAAAATGTGATTGCTACAGCAAATGATTAAGTCCGAGCCACCTACACAAACCTGACTACCAATCATGAGGAACTTGTATAGTTTTATAAGTTCACATTGCTAATTGCATCATGGAGTTTGCAAGACATGTGCAGAAGTTTGTCATCAGTATATTCAATAACTGACAAAAGTCCCACGACAAGAGATATCTATAAATAAATTAATACATTCAATAAATATGGGGATGTGTATATGGCTTTCTTTGTGCACTTCTTTTATTCATGTTCTGTGTTTAGTTTCTAATATTTAATCCATGAGTTGTTATTGTAGCCATGTGTAATCTGTAGATTTTGTGTATTCGTTTAAAAACCTTATTAAAAATCCACTGCGTCAACAGCTCCTGTACCACCATGGTGGTACCCAGGGGCTAACTATTATTCATGAGTTCCACTGTGTCACTGGGCCTCATGTTCTTTCTGTTGTCTTTAAAATGAGTCAGCTGTTGAAAGAGTCATAAAGTTGTAGATGACCCTCGTCTGAATGGTCACACTTGTTTACTACAGCTCCAGGTCCACATAAAGAGAGACACACACACGGAGGTACAAGACTGGTGGCCCTCTCATCAGATAGGATTGCTTGTCATTCGCCATTTAAAGTCATCTCGTCCACATAATCGGCCGCCAATTGCACCATTATCATGTATGATGGGCAAACGAGACAATCCTCTATTGTAAGAAAAAGTGTTTGGTGGCACACAGTTCAGACAGTTTAAAACGAGGGAAAAGTCTAAAAGCAATGAACAGATGTGAGCTTTGTCTGATTACAGGACCTCAAAATGTGGCCAACAGTATGTGGTTTTACTGTATGTCCTAAGAGGCTGGAGAAATGTGCAGAAAAACCTGGAGACTTTATTTGAGAAATTCAATTAAATACTGCCCACAAATATGTTTGTAACCACCATTTTCCTAACAGTTCACTGTTCCTAACTGTTAAACAAATAAAGAGATTTTACTGAGATGCTACTACTTCACAAATTTATAGGTTTCAGCTAAGGAAGCTGTGGAAAGACATTTTAAATGTGTTCAGAAATTAGAACACATTGTAATATAAGGTTGAAATAAAATAATCAGATCTCGAGGCAGAGAAACTACTGTAAAAAAAATTAATTAATTATCATTAATAACCTTTTGTCATAAAGTATCATATAGTATATATCAGTGGTCCCCAACCCCCGGGACGCGGACCGGTACCGGGCCGTGGGCCATGTGGCACCGGTCCCTGGGCTGCACAGAAAAAAATTTTGTTGTTGGCTCGTTGTTATGAAAATGCTGTATTTTAAATGTATTTAAATGTATTTTAAAGATACCCCATTATTATATATTATAAAATATCCCCATTTTTTTGCGTATCATTTATTTGAATAAATACGTATATTTATCTGCCACTCCTTAAAGGCCGGGCCGTGAAAATAGTTTCTTATATTAAACCGGTCCGTGACCAAATAAAGGTTGGGTACCACTGGTATATATGACCTATATACTAGTATATATCTCACTTTTATAGTATTCCTTATTTGTTGCTAATGAGCAAAAAAACCCAAAATGCCGACTTTACAGGAGATAAAAAAAATTTCTCTGAACCATTTCTATAGAGGTATTTATCATTTTCCGGTGAAGATCAGCTACGTTTCCCGATAAAATCGGAAGATTTTAACATTACACGTTTTAATGCTAGTGCATATACTTTAATATGGCTATATGGTAATAGCATATTTACTACTATTTTCCTTAAAGAATTTGCAAAGAAACATTTACTTTGCCTTTTTGCCTTTCAGAAAAAATGGACAAATACCAATCTTACATGGAATAAAACCTTGTAACAAATACACATTTAAATAACCATTTCGGAGATGCAGGTTTGTTAAGGTACTGAACACATGTGCTAATAACAAAAGCACAGAAGCCCACATCCTGCACACTAATCCTGTTGAGCTCTAATATTAAGAACTCAAAGGAGGAGTAGCAGAATAAAAGTGCATCTGCAATGGGGGAATTACGGCTGGGAGAAAAGGGCTAACTACTTGGACAAAGTTCATATGGTGAGGACGCATGTCGCTGCGTCGGGAACAATGGTATTAACAGGCCCCTCATGGCCCATATTCAGAGCCCAGCCATGTGGCACTTGAAAGGCAGATAGTCGTCTTTCGCCCGCTGCTTCGGTTGCCCTCCCAGCAGTGCATTGTTAGCACACAGCAAGAGGCGGCCTGACTTGTGGCCTGCTTCATGGAGGTAGAGCCAAGGCTCTCTATCAATTTGCATCCCCCAGACCCACTGGATTCATGGCCTGGGGAGGTGGCTCACAAAACCCATAATACACAACAGATGGGCTCGCTTAATTCTGATAGGATCTAAGGGTAGAAACAGTGACAACTGTGTATCTACTCACCCCACTAATCTGTCTCTTCTAGCCCAAGACCGTCCATAGGCTGTCCATAATGTCCAAATCAGCTTGAAAATTGCAAAAAAAAAGAGAAACAGATTAATTTGAAAATATGAAAGGATTTACCTCCATCTTCCTTTTCTTGGGTGTACAAATTTAGAATCCAGCACAGTCACGTTTAAATAAGGAGCCAACATTTCTTTTAGCCAGTCCTTCATCCTTTGACACTGTTAGCATAGTACCTAATCTCCAGATTTAATCTAGCGCAAACTTAACCTCAAAGTTTCCTTTAGAACGTGTCAGGTCTAATTAGATCCTACAGTTTTATTTGCAGTGACCTGAGGGTCAACCATCCATTTATTAAAGACTGTCACATTACAGGGACCACGCTCTTGGGGATTCTGTCAAAATACCACCCTGAATTCATAACCAGGCCAATTTAGCTTCGCAAACAAACGCTGAAGTGTATTTGTCAAATAAACGAATATGACAGGTTATGCTGACTTCATTGATTTAATGATTGTTTAAAGATTCAGTTGCTAATGGAGAATTCAATAAGACTTCAGTCTTTGCCAATAAGAATGTTTAACAAATGTGCTGTTGTCATTTCAGATTTGTTTTGAATAAAGAAGCACTATTTAAAGAAACACTTAGTCAATAAAGCTAAAAATTCACACTAGCGGCCAAAGGTATGCGTTTTTCACCAGCTGTTGATATACATGCTTATAAGAAATGATTAAAAAAATTTATTTTAGGTGGAATTTGTGATATTTTCGCTGAATTTAATTTCTCACATATCTCTGTGCACTCCTAACCCATGTTCTCGGCAGTGTTCTCAATCAGACAAGCAATAACACATGTAATTCGGTCTTGAGATCTTAAGAAAGACTGCAAAACTGTGTTGTTTTATAGGTTTTTGTATATTTTATAGTTTTGATTCTTTACTTTGATCCTAAGAATGGGTGTCTAAGCTTTACACTGGATATATTTCGTTATAAACATATGCTGTATGATCTTGATTCCCACTTCGTGACGCTTGTTGCGGAGTGTTGATGAATGGCGTCGGTGATTGAGATGGGCGAGGTGTGGCCGAAGCCTCTTTGATGAACCTGAAAATGAAATTATTACTATTAGGTCTTATTGACTGGACTCAGAGGTTCACTCACTGCTGCGTCCCTCTGAAAGGTTAATTGGACTTGAACCCAGAAAATCAAGAGGTTAAGCAGGGTCAAAATGACAGCAGGCTCATTCATCACCCTCCTCAAATTGCAGCTAATCAGATATGTCAAGGGCTTCTTGATGAACATTTATCTTCTATAAATAAATATTTCTTTCCTAGACTATGCTTTATGCTTTCGAAAGCAGAAACACATCTTCTGACAGCAAACGTAGAGCAATACCAAGAGATTATGGGACAGCTGATTTAGCTTCAGAAAGGTTAGTAAGGAGTTTTTTGGAAAAAGGTTTGTGTCTATTATGTTACAGCAGGAGACCTTTACCTTGTACATTCATGTTGAGATATTTAAAATGTTTGTTTTATAACTGAATATTGTCAAAATAAGCTGTTGTACAGAGCAGGAATTGCAGGAATGCCTTCTCTGTAGAGGACCAAACAGTTACTGTGCCTTCCACAAAAATAATTAGCAAGGCAAAGCAATTATTATCATTACCAGTCACCTCTTTGAAATCTTGCTTGTTAAAAGAGCGTCGGTATCAACTGGCCTTGTGAGAGTGCCTTCCCCATTATAACATTCCATAACATTACATTCTCTGTAATTCTGCATGCCTTTGACTGTATCTTGCAGTATCATACTTCTGTCACAGTAAAATAACATTTTCAGAACGATATCTGTCACGCCTGGGAGGGCTAGCCCCTCTCAGACGTGCGCTACCTCGAAGTGAGCAGGAATGGGCAGAAAGCCAGGGATCCATGCTGAATACGTTTTATTAACAAAAAGCAAAAGGAACAGGCATGAGGGCCACTCGATACAGATACTAGAATCAGGACTAGGAAACAACATGCAGGAAACTGAGGCGTAACTGAGGCGCTACTTACGACGATGGGCAACACAAAACGTGAGGGTAACACAAAACGGGACTTAAATACAGACAGTAATCAGGGGAAGACACAAACCAACTGGGACTAATGTGACACATGAACAGAAACAGCTGAGAACTAAAACACGTGACCAAAGAACAAAACATACAGACATGTCAAAATAAAAGAACCAGAACATGAACAGAAAAAACAGAGCAAACAGCTGAAAAGTGAACAAACTGAAGATATTTTGTTAAATGTGGGCCTGGTAAAGCCTGCTGACCAAGTAAAATGCACTACTTATTGGCCTTAATGTTGCCAAAAATGTTTGAGTTGATCTGTGTGCTGACCCAGGCTGAGTATCCTGGACAACTGGCCTTATTTTCATTAGCTAGAGAAACTGGCAATATTTGTTTCCCCCCTGTAGGCTTATTTGTGCATAATGCTAAACCGAACATTTTAGCATGTATTTTTGGAGTTCCGTTTAGAAATTTTTTTATGCATAAAAGAAAAATATGAGCTTCGATTGTCCTTACAAACGATCCTGTATAATGGTTGATATTTCTGTGACTGAAATAGCTAGGAAGCAGCACTTCTAAATCAGCCAATTTGGCTCTTATACTTTAGTAGCTGCAAAAATAAAATTAAAAAACATCCATCCATTCATTATCTGAGCTATAATTCCAGAGCAGGGTTGAGGAGGTGTTAAGGGTTTGGAGCTTATCCCAGGAACAGAGCACCAGTCCATCTCAAAAGACATTATTAATCTTAATCACTTACAAGACAATTAATCATCAGTCAAAAATGCATGATCATATCAGGCTTATATACACAGATAGTAGCTTATTTGCATTAACGTATGGCCGGAAAGGAATGTCTAACTGTATTTAAAAATATGGTATGTTGCTGGATTTAATGTTAAATTTCACATCTGTATCATAGAAAAGATCATAACAGAAACCTTAGAAGAACACATTCAGTAAAAAATTGTCATGACAATTGTTTAGCATCTTAAACCCAATGCTGTCCTTTTTTGTGCTGTCATGCAACGAGTAGGGATTTTAAGGAAGACCCCATGTGGTGCATGTTGCTGGTGATCCCTGCTGAGTGTGACATTCTGATTTCATGCCCCTCATCTCTCCCTCCCTCACTCCTTTCCACCCTCTTCCCCCATGAACCCCTCCTCTCTCACAGGAAGCCTACATGAGCACTAGCAGACAAAGCTTAATTAGCATGTCATATCAAGAGCTCAGCCCCCCAGGGTCTATGGGAGCATGCCTCACTAAATGGGTTGGCAGTGTATCATGTGATAAAGTCAATCATTGGTCCAAAAGGAAATGTGGCTCTACATCTGTCTCTGCTTGTACCATTTTGCCATATTTCAGAAAAGGTATGACCACTTTGTGTCCCACAATTTCCATCTGGGTCACTATATGAGATTGTCTTAAAGGGTACCAGCATTTTGTTGAATATTTTCACAAAGGTATGTTTTGAACCATTGGAATAGAAATCATAATTAAGCAATTATCCCTTTTTATCTGACTGGATGAGTCCAATAAAGCTTATCCATATTTTTAGTACTGTATTCTTGCAGTTCATTAGGGATATGACATTTTTTATTGTCCCTATTCAAAATAAAAGAGTTGGGCAAAATCATTTTTAACTTGTCAAATAAAGTGGGTAGAATAAAGAAGGCAAAGGTGATATACAGAGAAATATATTCATGAAGGTTGCTGCTTCTTGGTCATTGATAAATGGCCGTTACTTATTTAAGGTTGAAAATGCAGTGATCAGTCTTCTAGGAGTGATTTTTTTGGGAAAGGCATATTAAGGACCGCTAAAAATCACAAAAAAGAAGCCATATATCACCAGTTCCCTGTTGCTAGCCTATGCTAGGCCTTCAAACTTTCCCTTCTGTCTGATTTCCCTCTGACGCACCCTTTCCCCTCTCATCCTGGTTCAGTTTCCTCCTGTCACCAAGGGGATGATGGGGTCAGGTGAGACTTTTCTATCCCATCAGCCCTCTCCCCGCACTGCCATCTGCAATCAGATTGTTAGCATGTCAACTCAATCTGCCAGGGCTCCCTTGAGTGCTGCTCTCTCAAGCATGAGGAGCCTTCTTCCCTACTGACGACTGATGTCCCTTAACAACACCTAGCCGCTCAGCTAGGCTCATCTGAATTGGCGGGAGGGTGGCGGTGTTGGGGGGGGCTGTCGTTGTATCCTCACACCCAAGCATGTCAGCTGAACTCTTCAGTGACATGCACTGACCCGAAGGGTGGCTGCCATCAAAGGGACAGACTGAAGGGCAAGGAAGGGATCCTTTTGTTGCTGACCTGACCCCTTAGCTTAAGTCTACTGAGAGAAGCAAACAACAACTTCAAATGAACAAGAAAGGGCAAAAAGAAAAACAGACCCAAATAGGTTTCAGTCCAACTCGTCTTTGCAGTAAGAGAAGCTGACCACTAGATGACACCATGATAGCATGGATTATATTGATTTATTTAAATGATCAGAGATGAAGGAGAGTTAGGAAATTACGGGAGAAATGCCCTGATAACAGAGCGCAAACTAAATTTGGTTTGAACCGCCTGATTTGGTGGACTCAGGATTAATGGTGTGAGGTACAAATATTTCCTCCGTCTTGCGGTATCTGTAATGCTTTCCAAGTCAAATCTGTAATTAACCAGGAACAGGAGATTGTGTTTTAGAAATGAATTTTGAGTTCACATCATCTTTCAGCTTGGCAGGTAAGAGATTAGAGAGCATATGCACTCACTTTATTATTGGGTGCACTTAAGTGGAGTGTTCCAAAGCATATAATTACCTTGTAGGCTTCTGGCCCTGAAGTATACATGGAGAGAGATGCTGCGTATTCATGAGACATGGGGACCACTAGCGCAGACTGAAGCAGCCCACTCCCGCTGTCCCCTGGCCCTCTTTTGTGTTTTACCCCTGTTACCATGGGAATTAATTGAATAAAATTTCAGACATTGTTGCCCAGGTGGGAATTTCATACCGCCGTCCTTCAATTTTCGCTGTTTAATATGAAAGTCAAACCTTTTCCAGTTACATGGTCACACAATATAATAAATAAAACATATAAAATCATATATATATTTAATAAAATTCTGAAACCTACATTAATTTTTGTCGAGATGTTGAGTTAAATTTTTACTGACATGGTGATTATGATATGATCGGAACTGTCTCGTCTAGTTTATGTATGAATTACACGTATTTCCTGACATTCTAATAATTCAGTATTTTGGACATATATGGATCATTGTCAAAAAGTGTTTATCTGTCTTTATGTTTTAATTCTAGAAAGGTTTTAGTTTAAATCAAAGCTAACTACAGGTCTTTTCGCCAAATACTAAAATGTCAGCAGAACATTTGAACAAATGTGCAAACAATGAACTATAACAAAAAAATTCAAAAGAACATTGACGATTGTACTCCATTAGTCTATCATTAAAGTGATTTATTTGCGCACTTGTAGTTAATGTATTCACTTATAACTGAAAAGAGATTAATCTACTCTGAATCGACATGCCCAGTGCTCACTATTGCCACTTCTCTAATGTTGATATGTCTTGATTTTATTAAGTAAGTTCTTTTATTAAGTAATATCCTTTTGCTAGCTCTGTACTAGCTGTCTGATACCCACGCCAGCTAGCTTTCCCAACCGCTAGAGCTGTTTATTTATGCAGGACTGTGAAGTCCAGACCAACACTGACTAGCCTTTAGTTATATTCAGTCCATAGGTACCTGTGCTTATGGAGATTAAAAGTGTGATCTTTTGTCATATAATGTGTTTAGCTTCACCTATATGACAGGTAGGTTAATTTTCATCCCTCTGAAATACTGAGTTGGTAAAAGGTTAACTATAACAAACGCTTGAGTTGTGGAAAATTAAACTGCAGCATTTATGCAGAAAGGCTGCATATCCAGAGTGCTTCAACATTTAAGCCCCCCACTCCCCACCCCTCCCCTCCTCCCCTCCACAATTCATTTCATTCGCTGAAGCTACACATAAAGCAATCCATTAGTGTCAGCTTTGTCGGAGATTTTAAGTGGACACCTGTCCATTAAGACCAGCGGAGCTCATCTCAGAAATTATTTGCCAGAATTAAATTCATCCCAAATGTAATGGAATTCATAGTTTTAGGGTCTTTGTTTATTTATTTATTTATTTATTTATTTATTTATTTATTTGGAGGGAGTAAAATCAGATTGATGAAAAACAATGTTTTTTTTTGGGGGGGGGGGGGTTCATGGTCTGGTTCATTTTATTATAGACTTTTATTGCACTACAAAATTTTAGATGTGAATTTATGGCGGCGTGAACCACATTATGATAGCAAGAGCACTTTGTGATGTAATTAAGGTGTCCAGAACTTTTGTTGCTTTTTTTCCAGTAACTGTAAAAAGTAAACGTATCGAACTGGAAGCTATCGCATCCCTTCTGTATATATTTTCTTGTACAGACTAGACATTAAAGTGGTAGAAATGTGGAATACACAAAAGACCTACATTCAGTACACAGACATATTACATGCGACGTGACTCATATAAAGTTTGTCATCCATATCAGTTCTAAGAAGCTAAAAACAACTGATATGATAGGATGATAATTTAATACAAACCAAACTCCAATAGTTTAAGTGAAGCAGTTTTGTCCAAGATCAGTAAAGTTTTCTAACTCTGATTATGGAAAGTGGTCAAGTATGAACATTAATTCAGATTTCTTAAACTCAAATAAACAGCAGAAATTCATGAGTCTTAAAGTTGTTGTTTATTGTTAAGTAACTTATTTTTGATGAATGAATGAGAGCTCTCAGATACATTTTTTGGAGTGTTATAACATTAAGAAAGCACTCAAATCTTCGAGTTACAGGTGTCTTTGTTATAATACTAAAGTCTTCACAAGTCTTTAGAGTTTTCATATAAAGGCCCTGCACTTGCTTTACAGAGTACTTAATGAGCTAATATCATGGGAAAACTACTTTTTCCACACATTTTTTAAACTAAAGAGTTAAATGAGGTGTATAGATAATAGTATAAAATTAAACTGTAAACTGTAATAGTAGAACATTAAGCTGTAAATTTTGCTCATATCCATTGCATGTTTATGATCACTGCGGCAATCTGTAAAATTGTTCATCCGCTTGTAATTTCTCTTTATAGTTGTATAATATATTCATACTGTTCATACTGTATATTATGTTCATACTACTGTACATCCATCTGTAAATATTATTCAGTTTCTTTTTGTACATATCACCTTTCGTATACTCATAACTTATAACCCATAACTTATACCTTTATCCTGCTGCTTATTGCACTTCTGGTTCGACCTAAACTGCATTTCGTTGCCTTGTACTTGTACATGTGTAATGACAATAAAGTTAAATCTAATCTAATCTAAACATTTTTAAAACATTCATTCACAGTCCATACAGCCCAAATGTGGAAATCAAAACGTTTGATGTACATCAGTCTGAAAGGTACACTAACAAAAAACAGCCTGCATAAGTCTAAAAGAGAAAGGCAGGTTGGAATATGATCATGTAAAAATGAATTATGACTGTTTTTGGTACATAAAACCACACAGTGGGCCCCAGAGGATGTGTGGGTGTGTGGATATGGGGAGTTTAAGACTTAAGACTTGGGCTGGGTATTGATTTTGCACAGAAAGAAATGGAAGGGGAAGAATGCCAACTTATAGATTCCCTAAATCTTCTGTCTTTACCTAGTGCAAAAGATCGAGCTGTATCGAGTTCTCCAGCATTCTCATGTTTAGGGTCTTGTAAAGTGGACTAACTCCCTTTCAATACTGAGCAACAGTGGACTGAATAGACTTGGGAATGGTTCAAGTGCACCTTCTCCATATTCAACAGACGCAACAACTGCACTTCTGTGTGGCACCTTAGGCGCATCTCCTCATTTCCATGAGCCCAGGTTTTAGGTTACAGAGAGGAGGGGTGTGTAGGGGGTTGGGGATCAGGCAGGACAGAAGTGTCAGTGATAAGATCAAAAGAGGGGGAGGCTCCTGATCCCTCATTACCAGGCCAAATGATGCACTCTCCTCCGGAACATTACAGCAATGAGATTTAGGCCTGAGTGTCCACCCCTGGCAAAACCCAACAAAAGGGATAAACCTCAAAAGCAAGTCTGGTCAGCTCATCTCCACTCAAATTAATTAGAGCCTTCTGTAACACAGCCCTAGATTTAGAAGGGCTGGAAATAGATCCTGGGCTGACAGTTCTGAACGCACATCGCTACATAAAGCTCTGCCCTCTGTTCCAAACATGGTAGGATAGAGATTAGGGGACAGGTTTTGTTGTTTGTCAACTGCAAATCTGCATTGTGCTTTTGATCACTAGCTAACAAGACAACAGCCCTTGCAAGTATGTAACACATAATACCGTTTAACTACATAAGTCAGCATGTAACAAACCGGGGAAGAGTGAGGCGCAACCTAATATAAGGACAAATATAAAATAGACATGGTTACCTTCTAGTGTTCCCATAACAATTTCTTCTGAGCAAGAATTAGGATTCACGATGAAGACCGTTTTTATACTGTAAAAGTAGCGCTTATCCTTGTCAGTGTTTCCCAACCTTTAAATTATATAAGCTAGCTCATTTTCATACCTATAATTTGATTACTTTAATATTGTTGTAATATATCACAGTTTGAAGCATACAGTCATCTGATAATAGGAGCTAGCAGCTGCTAAAGTACAGCCTCCACATGTCAGGGTTAGTTGTAATGCAGTGTATGTAAGCTCTCACTGTCAGTTGGTTATGAGCTTCAAAATTATGCTGTATTACATTCATACATTCATTCAGTCATCATCCGAGCCACTTTTCCATCACCAGAGCTGTCGAACATGTCGTAGGGCAAAAGATGGAGAAACACCCAGTCCATCGGAGAGCAGCGCCATATTATGGTAATTAATATTACCGTCACAGTACAGTTTAGAAGCTGATACAACTTCAGTACCAGCACAGTACAGTTTAGAACCCAATACAACTTCAGTACCAGCACAGTACAGTTTTAAACCTGATACAACTTCAGTACCAGCACAGTACAGTTTAGAACCCAATACAACTTCAGTACCAGCACAGTACAGTTTA
>JBBPDH010000037.1:10260314-10272255 GCA_037974565.1 Clupeocharax schoutedeni
TGTAGTCTTTAGTCACGTGTGTTCCCCCTCACCTGTTCCCCGTTTGCGTTTCCCCAGGTGTCTCGCGTTTTCCCCAGTCCTGTCTGTGTATTTAAGCTCTGTTAGTTCCTTGGTTGGTTGTCGGTCATTGTCCTCTTTTCCCTTTTGTTGGATGTACCTGAGTTCAATAAAACCCCCCGAATGGATCTCTGCTCTTCTGCCTGTCTCCTTCCCCGAGGCAGTTCGTGGTCCTGGGGATTTTGCCATCCCCCGGACTGCGACATATAGCCTTTATAGTGTTAATGTTTTTCTGCTTTGGATGTGCTGGTGATATAGACTCCAGGTGCTGACTAGTCTATGCAGAAAAAAAATTAAATGCAATATTTCCATTCTGAGTTTTTTTTTTTAATTTTATTTACTTAATCAGAGCATTTAATGCCTCCCATAAAACATTTGAACCATTGAACATTGTTGAAAAAAAGAAAATATTTTTAAGATTATTTTAAATCTTAAATAAATGAAAACATAATTTAAATGATAGTAAGTTCTTAGCCAGAAAAAAACAGCAAAAGGAAGAATCTATAACAGCAGCACAGAAGATGGAGAAAGTGCCCCAGTGATGTTTCTGCCCTCTTCTCTGTGGCTCTGCAGTTCAGTCAGTCTTTGGCGATATGGATATTGTGCATGTTGATATCGCGATGACCATAAATTTGCGATATATTGTGCAGAACTAGCTGTAGGCCACTGAATAACTAAGTACACTGGGTTTTCAGTCATCTGTGATATCTGAGGGATCCCACTCTCTCCTGGACTCTATTCTTCAGAAAGATCTAAGTCTGAATCTCCGTCAATGATTCTGTTAAGAATTCTCTCTGCTTCTGTGAAAGAACTGTCTACTAGAAAAAAGTGAAATAAACACAAGTACGAAGTCCTGACGTGTACTACAGTACACATTAATAAATGAGTCATTTGCACTGAGAAAATAAATCATCTAAGCTCTGAAAACTTACTCAAATAACTTATTAGATGTTCATTTTAGGAAATCAATCAAAATATATAATTACAAAACATTTTTAAATATAATTATCATGCTTAACTTTTTTCTTCCATAAAATGTGCTTGTGCTGATGGCAGCCATTTTGAAAAGATAGGAAGGGGGTTTGGCAAAGTCAGACCCCCACATATGTGACATCATATTAAAGCTACAGTTGTCCTCTCCAAGAAACAACAGGTCTTAGCAAAGTGGCATGTACAGGATGAGAGATATAATCAAAAACACAATGTGTACTACTGTACACAAAAATGAACTATCGGGTCTCAAGAGGATATATGTGCACGGGAAGGGGAGACAGGTGAGACGGGGATTGACAGAACGAGACACAGGTGCGACGGATAAAGACGGGGAGTGATACAAACAGAACACGGAGACTTGAAAGGGAGGAAGGGAGGAAGGGAGGAACGGAGAAACTGAGTGGGAATTGGGATGAGGGCAGAGAGGGCACGGAGACAGGGAAAGACAGAAAGGAAATGGAATGGATTGAAAAACTAATAATCAGGGGACAGGGAACAGTGTCTACGAGGGGAAGGAGAGGCGACCGTGACAACTTGTTTAGACAAGTGGAAGTTTACTGTCATTTCTGCTTTATACACATTATACAATAAAATGAAACAATGTTCCTCTAGGACCATGATGCTACACAAAGAACAAAAACAGAACACTACAAGACTACACAAGTGGAGACAGCATGAAATAGCAACAATATACTACAATAACATCAAGATAAGAGGGGGCGATAGTGGCCTTGTAGGTAGGATTCTTGCTTCTGGACCCACAAGAAGTTCAGATTCTACATTCTGCATACCACCTCTGGATTCCTGAGCAAGACCCATAAACCCAAGTGGTTCCAGGGAGACAGTTCCCTTTAGTTAGGGAATAGAAGTTGCTTTGGATAAAAGTGTCTGCTAAATGCAAATAAAAAAAACATTATTAACCCTTATAGTCACACAGCAAAACTAAGTGAAGCAGTGGGCTGTGACTAACAAGAGGCACCCAGGGAGCAGTGTGTGGGGATGGTACCTTGCTCAGTGGTACCTCAGTGGTGACACTAACAGTTGGGATTCAAATCTTTTCATCATCCTGGTTGCGAAAGCCTGGATGCTCCGAAACCACACAGAAGGAAGGAACTTGGAGACACACAACAACCAATAATGAAGAATAATATATGTCTAGGGTCAGTTTAAATTTAGGCTTTAAATGACATTGTCAATGGGATTCACCGAAATGCCTCATTAAAATGATTCTAAGCCTGATCCAGAAACATATTTCTTAAACAATCAAGCATTCTTTTTTAGTTTCAAACCAAAGCTATGCAAATTACAGGCCAAAGTCTTGGAAAAACAATGTCTCTCTGACATCAACTGTCATGTTTGCCTGCATCAACGTCCTTTCATGCAAAGCATCGGAGACAAGTATGAATTTCTATCCTGAACTGCGTTGATAGCAGGTTGAATTAATAATTACACAAGTCAGTGGTACATGAGTGGATAATTGTAGATGGCAGATTGTGATAAATGTCTTGTAACTAAATGTAGGGTATAATGTCCTCATCTCCAGAAAGCCCCAATTACTCTTCATTTGCATGTAGCCATTATAATCTTGCAAAATATAAAATAGTATTATTAACATTTTTGATAATTGATTTGCACAATCTAAAGTAATATTAAATCATGTTCAAACCCTCAAGTACTGTGTGCCCTTTGATTACATTTTCACTCGTGTCTCATTGCAGAGAACAAAGGTACAGGGCTAAAAAGATTTTTTATTTTCAAATTAATTTGCAAAGTCAGCTCAGTAGTAGGCAACAAACTACAGAGGGCTAGATAAATGTTGCAATCAAATAAAAGTGGTCATTCAAAAGGAGAGGCAAAGAACAGCACCAAGAAGAGACCCCCGAAAGAATATAAAAAGGTCCATAAGTCCGTAAATTATGATTTGACATGAGGACTTGGTTGATAGGCCAGTATAGATATTCTCAAAGTATTTATGTAACCTGATCTGGCAAAATGAGTCACAGTGACCAAAAAATGAGGGTTTGGGATCATTAAAACGATGTGAAAATAAGTTTTAAAATGATATGTTTGCCAAAGTTGTATCTTAAACGGTTGTCAAGTTACAATTGTTTGAATAATGGTAGCACAGCACCATTTTCCAACTGAAACAACGAGAAAATTTAAAGTTTTTGTCAATTTTTTGTTGATATCTTTAACAATCCATAGCATTCAAAGAGATACAGCCAGTATTCAACAATAAAATTTTACTACAGGCATGTAGACACTTAGAAAAATAAAAAAATACATTAAATCAGACTGAAGACACATCACTAGAGCCAATCTATCATTGACAGACTTGATTCAGTCTTGCTGGCCATCAGTAGAGCACCGATTAGCTTTAGCTTTTTTACATTATTTTGACAATGACATTATACCAAACAGCAATCACACAACACGACCCACTCTAAACAACTTCGATGCTGTTGACCCAAAATACAAATGTGAAACTTGATCTTTGTGAGGAGATAGAGTCGGGGGAAAAAAACCCTAGCATTAGGCTACATAGAACACCGCTAATCTGTCGAGGGGTGGGTGGGACACAAGGCTGTGAACAAGGCTTCCGGTTTTGTGTACATGATTTAAGCATCACATCTTATTGAACGTCCTATAACCATCATCATCAAACACATCACTACACTTAGAGGAGAGCGCTAACTGCCTATCATGTCACCTAGCATTTCACTGATGGAGGGAAAAAGAAGGCCATTCTGCCCACCAAGACAAGCTGAGGCCATTTATGCTGTCCCCAGTCACTGCTAAATATCGTGTTGTGGTCAGTTCACCTTATTTCTTTTTTTACTTCTTTACTTCACTTATTTTATTAAACAGTAATCGTTCTTGCCGACTTACACTGCAAGAACAAATTCGCAAGAACACAATAACTGGTAACACACATATATGTGGTGTGTTTTTGTTGTTATGCTCTAAGGAAAACCAAACTGTCTGCAAAAATAAGGTGAGCAAAAATAAGTACATAGTAAATGTAATAAATATGGTAGTGGAAGTAGTTTGATTTTCAATAGAATGTTACTCCTCAAGACAAAATGATGGTTGTACTTTTGTTTCTTTGGTGCACAAGGTGACTAGCTCTATACTAGCTCTTTTAGACACGGGGTACTGCAACGTTTCCACCTATAATGTGAGTGCCAATAGACAAAAATATTGAGAAAAAACACAATATAATCTATATGTCCACTGTAGGCATCACTATCAAGGGTTATTTGAACAAATGGTCTAAACAAGTCTTTACGGGTTGAACAGTTTGCTTAAAATGGCCACTAAGATGAAAGCTTGGGGGAACCAAAGGAACTTCGAAAAGCTTTGGCCACTCTTAAAACAGAAAGTAAGGGGGTCAGGTGATGGACACTTCAACAGCCCTTTATTAGATACAATTATAACTGAGCCTCTGTTGTTTACATTGATCATATGATCTAAAATGCCCTCATATGTTGGGCTGCCTGTACTTTTTCAGCAATTTTCTGTCAATCAGCGGAATCAATGAAAAGGAAAGATTCAAAGAACAGAGACCCAGACACAAAATCAATGCCATTTCAAGCTGCCCAAAGGCTTATATGAACTGTACACTTTAGAGCTCTTCACACTGCAAACTTTCCTGTAAAGGCCACAGCTTCTAGTTGAACTTTTAAGTTTAGCAAAGTTCAGCATATCATGAAAAAGACTGCCCTTAAAGTACGATTTCGATTCCGCAAGACCTTTTTACACGCTACAAGTGATCAGTGTAAATGGTTTCAATGTGAAGGTGGCTTCTAATAACTAGACCTAAGTTTTTTTGGCAGTTGAGTGAGGGTAGGGGGGGATGGGGTTGTACAATGGTTGAAAGTTGGAAGCGCTGATTTAGAAGTGATGCTGAATTGAAGAGGGATGCACAGGGACGCAGGATGTCCCAGAAAAGAATTCTGAGCTGATTGCTCCATAGACTGGCCTGATTGTGAAAGATTTTTTTTGGCCAAACGGTACTTGTCCATGATACATCTACAATAGGGAGTAAATACGTGCGAAGGGGATATCATGGGGCTACTATGATGACATTATCCATCCACCCATCAACCTGGATAAAGGGCAAAATTGTGAAGATTTCGGGATTCTTCATAAAAATCTTGGTGTAAAAGTATTGACACTATTCAAAATATTATTTAAAAAAAACTAGTTATAATTTCACAAGGCATTCCCTCCAAGAATCTACAATCCCAAATGTGTTATTGACATAGTTAAATCACATCTACTTTTCTTTAAATGTAAGACTGAGTCCAGAGCTCTAAATTCATTCATTGTTCTGGCTCTGACCTGTTTCAATTGATTTGGGGACTTGTTGAGTGATGGGTCACAATTCAAAGCTGTTGGCCAAATTACTGTTATTGAAATGAACTGGAACGAATTATTCATGTCAAGCCTCTCTAGAAAATACGGGTTAATTAATTTGCCAGGAAGACTCTATGGCATCTGTAAGATTTCTGAGGTCTGATTTCCACTAGTGCAGCCTCCTGGGCTTAAGGGCACTATTAAACATTTTCTTAGGCTGAGAGAAGGGAGGAGAATTTAATTACCACTGCTATATTAGTATCAAGTGGGACCTGAGGAATGTCATTTAGGTCAGAGACCCATTCCTTAATCAGAAATGCTGTTTTCTTTTTTAATCAAAGCCCACAGTCATTGGCCTGCACACTAGCTATAGTTATGATGGTGTGCAGTGGCTTAATCTTTTGTATTCAGATTTTATTGCCTTTTCTGTCTTTAATCTGCAGTGCTGTCAATCTCCACAAGGATGATTACTGCAGTATTTGACAGGGTGTTCCTTGGAAATTAAATAGGGACGTGACTAGTCGTGTGACATTGAAGGTCTGGCCACTGATGTACATGGACTCATACTGATTGTGTTGATGCAGATTTGCACTGACTTACACTGTTTCATGCTCAGCCTAGGACTGTTACTGAGGGGGGCCTGGATACACTTTAACCCCTAGAAGGCCTGTCATAATTATTTCACAAACACCAGGCTATCTAATTGCAATTATCTTTCACAGTTGATAGATTTCATACAGAATGTTTGTTTGTTTGAGCAAAAACGGATTCTGTCATCAGTTCAGAGACATTTAGTAGCAAGACCATCCAATTTGGATATTTTAGGCATATGTCTTAATGGCATTCAGTAAAGACATACAAAAAACAAAAAGGACTTATTGTATATAACATTTTAGAATTGTGACAGGTCTTCTAAGAACCTTAAAATGATTGCTGTCAATTGGTTTTGCTGCTTAAACCACAAAGAGTTCAGTGGGCAATGCCACTGAATTTCCGTTCAGTGATTTCCCTAAAAGCATTTTGGAAACCTTTATGCATGAGTAAAAGTAATCCTTTAAATTTATACATAGTTTCACATGTATCTTTTTTTCAATTAACTACAATTGAGAAATAATGAATAAACATTTTGACACAGTTGTATCAATGGTGATATCTACAAGAAAAATTAATTAAATTAAATTGAAAATTAATTAAATTAAAAATGGAATTTTACTGTAATTAAGACTATTGTTTGAGGGAATTGGATAACAAAGTTATATTGCTGGAACATACGCTTGATTCCCAGTCATAAAGGTCAGTAGTCCAAATGATAACAATCAGCCCTGATGCTCTCTGACTAGAACAGTTTACACTCTTAAAACGAATACTACCAAAAATGACTATTTGGAAAGCTTTCTAACAGTCTGTTAATAATAATAATAATAATAATAATAATAATAGTAACAATAAAAATGATAATAATAATAACATTAATAATAATAATAATAATAATATTAAGAAGAAGAAGAAGAAGAAGAAGAAGAAGAAGAAAAAGAAGAAGAAGAAGAATACATCTCATTTAGCTGACCGCTAAGCCAGTCATCCCTTTTTTTACAACAGTTACTTAATGTTGTTGATACATGTGGTAAGATTCAATTATATGGCTGTATTTGTGATGTTCTCAAAGGTCTCTGTCAGTTTTACTGGCAAGATATTTTATTTAAATAATTATTGTGTTCTTCTTTTACCAAAGGGCCAGTGGGTGTTGGCAGACCACCAAACACCAAAACAAAAATAATATAAATATAAAATTAAATTGTGATGTCAGTTGTTTTTTATTAGCTACCAATACAATCATGTTTTTTTTTCATTTGTAGTTCTTATAAGCCACAACACACTAAACCTAAATAACTTCCGACAAATGAATTCTTTGTCCTTTAAACCTCCTACACAGTGATTGATCTACATGCCTTTATATATATGTGGGAAAAAAACGGTGGTACATTTATCTGATCTTCACTAAAATACCCACTGACCTGTATAATCAATAAACTTGTTTTAGGCAATGCTTTTCTTCTGACTCCAACATTAACCTTCCATTAACTATTACGGAAGCTGTTAAATGCACTCCAGTCAATAATGCTAATTGGAAAAGCTGTTGTATAAGCTGTTAAGAAATTTGTATTCATATTATGGTAAAGTGGCCATCTTTATTATAGGCTATTACAAACTGAAAAAGTCAATATAGAGAGGGTGAGACTTCACACCGGGGTGAGTTATGTTATCTGAGTGGACTTCTCAGCACTAATTTTAGAGGGAGGTCGGCTTTTTCCTCCTGGTCAATGCATTTTAGGACATTGATACTGAAGTGATGAGGAGACCCAGGGTGTGACTTTCACCTCCCCCTATAATTTTGTCCAGTAGAGGATAACAAATGGTGTGCATAATTGAACATTATTTTACTGATGGTTTCAGGCACTCATGAGGGAAACCTCTTAGGGTCAATGCTAATGTCCATCATGTGGTCTGATGGCTTTTATATGTTGATTCTTTTTTTTTGTTAAGATAAAAAAACTTTAGGAGCTGAATGCAGTATCAAAATTTACCATCATACCATCAACTTGTCTTTTGTGTGCATAAAGTGGAATTGTGTGAAAAAAGGGGGGAAAGTTATCACGGTAGTATTATTAAAATGTACATAAATACAAATGTTGAAATTAAAATGAATCAAGTTACAATACAATACATTATTATTGCTTAAAAAAAGGCTTTCGTCCCAATTGTGTCTGATATCATTACAAACAGACAGACATTGCCATTGGCTAGGTTGGGAAGGGTTAGTAGACATTAGGGTGAAAGTGAAGAAGCTTCCTCAAGTTCACAGAAACAACATTATTATATGACCACACTTAAATGACAAAGAGTACTAAGCGATAGCATGCACCTTGAACATGCCTATTGGCATAAGCGATTGTATAATAAGCAAGTGCAAAGTAAATAGAACCACAAATCATCATCCCTCAGGTGCGTCTCACAAGCTATCTCATGTTAAGGCAAGAGAAGTAAGGTAAGAGAAAGTCCAACAGTCATTTAAAAAGAGTTGCAGGATGACCCAAAAGCAGCAGGTACAACAGTTACACTGAATCCAGTAAGCAATTAACTGCACTGCAATCGCCTCTTTTCCTACATCCCACACAAAACTCCTCAAATGAAGGAGAGATTTGAGTAATCAAAACCAGAAATCTTTAGCTATAAGTCATGTTTGGAGTAAGAAGGGATAGTCAAGAACACCATACTCCCAGTGAAGTATGAAGGTGGGAGCATCATAATAGGAGGCTGCTCCTCTGCATGTCACTGAAGGAAACATGGATGGAACAATGTACAGGTAGATCAGAAGACCAGCAGAGGTGGACAAAGTACTCACATTCAGTACTTAAGTGTAAGTACAGACACCACTGGTCAAATGTTACTCCAATACAAGTGAAAGTCGTGCAGTCACATTTTTACTTAAGTTAAAGTACTGAAGCACTTGCTTTTAAAAATACTTAAGTATTGAAAGTACATTTTTTTCACCGCATTGTTGCATCTTTGGCACAACACATACAATACCTAATGCCTCTGACTAGCCTGTAAAACTTCTAGAATAAGAAATTGGTCAAATGTTACAGAATTAAACTGACAGTGGCGGGGGTAGACAGGCACGAGGCAGGCAGATATCCATGGTGGTGCTCTCTTTATTTACAAACATAACGAAACAAAACCTCAAGGGCCGCTACAGACATGAATAGAAACGAGATTTGTGAGGCCATGGACCGATGCACACGGTCCATATGGACTGAACTTAAATGCATGACACAGACAGAAACCAATCAATCAACACAATCACTTGAACTAAACACAGGACACCCGGAAACGTGAAACAAGAAACAAAACATGAACAAAATCCCAAAATAAAAGCCCCAAAACGAAACCAAAACAGTGGCCACTACCGGCCACTGGCCGAGCCGTGACAGAAACACAACTCGACAAAGAAAACAAGTCATATCTCTGTTTTTACGTGCTAACTTTATAAATTAATTAGCAGACAAGTCTTGCCTTGGACTTGTCGGGCAAAGTCATTTCACAGGCCGTTTTGCACGTTAATGTGATTACTATCTAAAACCTCAGACAACTTCATTGCAAACTTTCACTTGTAGCTTATAAAATGTTTACAAACCTCAATATGTTTGCGCAGGTTGGGGATGAGTTTTTCAGGACATTTTATAGTTTGTTTTAGGCGGACACAGCACACACTTAAAATGAAATTAATCTTTAATCCTTTCGGAAAATATAAACATTTTCTCAGGATATGGCCATGGGTGCGAAAATGGCACTGTCCGTTGGACTTAATTTGATGGTCACAGGCTTAGTCAGACATGCCTCTACTCATTACTGATAGGCTGTCAGCCGGAAAAAAACAAACATGTTTTAGAAAAGGAGGAAAAAACATCCACTTTTAGAATTAAAAGTAACGAGACCCTTGACAGAAATGTAGCGAAGTAAAAAGTATGTTATTTATATTTCTATATTTATATTTATATTACTTGTCATAAGTTTCCAAAAATAATACTACTCAAGTGAAGTACAGATACTCAAAATCTCTACTTAAGTACAGTACTCAAGTAAATCTACTTCGTTACTGTCCACCTCTGAAGACCAGTGACTCAACGAATGTCTTCAAGTTCAAAGGCAATACATTTTAGGAGAACACCTTTTCTCAAATTTATCTCAACAATCTCTCAGGCATCATGCAAAAGATTTGATGAATTTACTACTTGTGATGTAGCTTTCAGAGGCATAACTGCTTAGGATGTCTGGTGACGATTACCAAGAGTTTGAATTCTTTGGAGCATTTTACACCCTAACAATATGAATGACTGTGCGTATGTATTAACCTTCTTTGCAGAAATATTGAATAAAAAATATGTTAAAAGATTCTTTTACATCTAAACAGCATATTCACATTTGTATCTAACCACATGAAACCTGTCATTAAAAGCAGAACGTCATCTGGTCTGAGCTTTCGTCATAATGTGAATAAGCCAATAAATGACTCGTACTGCTAATTTCCATAGAAAGGCGTTCAATGTTCAGTTTGTTTCATGTGGGTAATGTTCTCCCAAGGCTGTAAATCGTTCACAGAGTTATGTACAGAGAAGTTTTAATTAAGACAAAATAGCTCAGTTTAGCCTGTCAGCTTCTCATTGTGCAGTTGAGTTTTTCATTACGGTTCAAAGGAGTGCTTGTAAAATGGTCACTGAAAAATTCAAGCCCAATTACAATGTCAGCCTGTCGGACAAATTGCCTTTACTGAGGGCTCTGTGACAGGTGCATTGTGGGAGAATTGATTCTCACCAAGGGATAAGTGAATTGTCATTATATGTCTGTTTCTCATGGCATCTAGGCTGGTTGTCACCCGATTTGTACAAGCAGATTCGGATCAGCAAACTGCGTGGATGCTAACACACGCTAGTGCTTAGATTAGAGAAAGGGGTGTGTGGGTGTGTGTGTGTGTGTATGTGTGTGTGTGTGTGTGTGTGTGTGTGTGCATGTGGGTGTGTGTGTGTGTGTGTGTGTGTGTGTGTGTGTGTGTGTGTGTGTGAAGGCATCCACTTCATAGGTCAAGAGCCAAGTCTTTCAAAGGTTACAGATGAGTAGAAAGGGTTAAGAGAGCCATGAAGTAGAGCAAAAGGGAAAAAAAGGCAACCAAACAAACTTACCAAAATAAAATAGATGGTCCTCATTTGCACAAAAGGAAATGGATGTGAAGCAAAGTGCTGCCTGGATGTGAAACAGGTTCAGATCTGTCACTTCTTATGGAAGCCACATATCAAGATAGATCAATAGAATACTGCAGGCTCCATTAACTTGATTAGAAAAGGGTCTTGCAGGCTTCTCCACAACAGATAACTTTATCCTGAGGTTATGTGTGATAAAAGAGGCTTGACTTCACTAGACTGAGAAGAGAGAATATAGGAGTGGGGGGGGGGGGGGGGGGTTCCAAAGTAAAGGGAGACTTCAGTAGCAGCTGAAGTGGAGAGGTTGACAGGTAATCCAGTGGACTCTTGGCAGGGAGCTCATTGACCAGAAGGTGTCTCTAATTGGGGTATCAATGGTACTGTGCTTGGCACAGGCACTAATCGCAGACCACAAGGGCTCTGCATGTAGTAGCAATAGAAGTAGTGTAATCAGGAGTAAGATTGTGGATTTGATAATGCTGCTCTTAAGGCTCTCAGCCATTTTCTTCCAAATGCTGGATGTTTCCTGCTGAATAGACTTCGGAGAAGAATGTATAATTGAGCAAAGTCATGTAGTCAAGTTTTTTATTCTTTATTTTTTCTACAAATGACTGAGCAATACCTATGTATAGTGTGTTAGTTATGGATATTCAGGCCTAAATAAGTATCATATGTAATTTTTGTAGCTTTTTACATTGGATCATCAATATACATGATTTTACATTCATTTGACATACATACATTGTATTCATCAATGTCCTCCTAATACCTCAGGC
>JBBPDH010000037.1:10306862-10317596 GCA_037974565.1 Clupeocharax schoutedeni
ATATATGACCGTAAATATCTGTCTAAAGATATGTTTGATTAAATCATTGAAATTGGACACATGTGACGTGGAGTATGGTTTTATGGTCTGATGGTTATAAATTTTGAATTCTTGAGAAGCAGAAAATGACTCCAGCTTCTGTGACTGAACTTGATTAAAGTAAATCATTACTTTAGTCTCACGTGAACACACTAAACAGTGTGAACCTCTTTCTCTGCATTTAACAGAAGCAGTGAGCTGTCACCAGTGAGGGGCACCATTTGTGGGGATGGTGTTTTGCTCAAGGGTACCTCAGTGATGACACTAGCAGTGTTGGGATTCAAATTCACAACCCTCTGATAGCAGGGGCAGCCGTTAGGCCACCAGCTGTGTAACAAAGTGTGCAAGGCCAACCGACGTGTGAAAAAATGTGTGTAGTATTCTCTAAAAAACTGAAAATAAGACAAGAAGAAAGTTAGCTATAATAAGGGCACACCGTGGACACACCGAAATATTTAAGCTGTTAAGTATCTTTTGTTGTTTCTGTTGCTAAAAACGTACCTAATGGCCACTTTGTCTAGACATGTATTAGCCATAAGAGTGGTCTTTTATTTTTGCATATAGCTATGTGTGAATGCACATCAGCTATGAAATATGATATCATATTTATGTATTGTACATTTGAAATATGACAGAACCTCCTTCCTAAGCTGCAGTGAACCCTCATTAACCCTATTGATCACTTTTTACAAGGTGATGCTTGGGTGCACTTGGAAATGGCATTTAAAGGGGTGGGATTACTTACGAAGGACACATGCTATTGACACGCAGTAGGTTTATGTAAGACTCAATAACGTGCTTTTATCACTACTGAAAAAGAAGCTGGGAATCTTCTTTGAGATATTTGGTGAAATGAGCAGCCTGTGCAGGCCTGAGTTATGTCTTGGTCTAGATAATACAGGAAAGTCCTTGAATGCAGGCTCCCACTGCATTTACAGTGCTTCACTGAATGAGACGCACGACTAAAAGGTTTGCGCTTCTTTCGCTAATCCTAAACTTGTCGGACGGCACCTGATCATTAATGCGCATGCTGCAACTCATAAATGAGGTTATTTATACTGGTGGCGCTGATTTTATGTGCAAGCGGCGTAAAGTAAGTTCAAGCCTCTGCTAACCCCGTGTGCTTTCTCAGCCAATTTCAGAAGGATAGAAATCTCAATTCAAGCTGTTAGATTCCAGGCGCAAGCCACCATCAGCTGCAGTAGCCAGTTTTTACAGCTCAGCGGGAGTCCCCTTAGTTGAGTGGCATGAACAGTGTTTGAGACTTTGTGTGTGTGTGTGTGTGTGTGTGTGTGTGCGTGCGCGCGCGCGTGTGTGTAGCCTGCCGTTTTTAGTGCTCTCCTGTCTGCCTGAGAGCTCTTTGCGCTAAGCAGCTTGTGTGTGTGTGTGTGTGTGTGTGTGTGTGTGTGTGTATGTGTGTGTGTGCGCGCGCTCGCGGTTGTGGATGTGTTTGTGAGTTCTCCTTGCCAGATTTGCTCTTTCTGTAACAATGTCTCATTATGATTACAGCTTGGCATGAACCGAGGAACAGTGCTAAAAACACACACACTTCACATTTCAACAGGAAAATCATGGCGCCTCAAATAGATGGCTTTCTGCATCAGAATGACAATGTCTGCAGTGACTCATTGCTTTGTACTGTATCTGCTGTCTGTCTCTATTTTTCACATCATTGATCGGAATGGGGCGGCGGACGCACTGGACTGTGCGTTCATTTCCACCGAAAGCTCACCTTTTTAATGACTTCACAAGAGAATAGTGGGGCTCAACCACGTAAGGATACAACCACGTATCTCTATTTTCATAATTAAGTGTTTTTGTAGAGGAAATTGAAAATATTAGTTAACATTTCAGGACAAATGGACCGTTAAAAATGTTCCAGGAAATTATGTTTAAAGTTAAGAGAGCTTTTATTCTGTAAAGTTACTATTTTGTAGATACAAAGGTCAAAGGACCAAAACGTATATAAAACCAATGTAGCAGAAATTTGTCAAATTTGTAGATTATATTACAGCACTAATATCTCAAGATCTCAAGATCTCAAGATCGCCTTTATTTGTCACGTACACAGGAGGAAGACACAAAAAAACGGTGCCATCAACTTTATTTTGGAGTGAGTTCACTTTCAACACCAGGCATATAAAGTGGTACACAAACATCAGGGCAGCTGAAAAAATTATAGTTAAAGTTATTTATCTGACAGCAGGTGATTATTCGCTACGACAAACCACTGACAATAGAATAAATATAAACATACATCAATAATGAATTAATATCATATGTGAGCATTTTTGAGCTTAACCATTCCCAAAACTCTCCTCAAGGAAGCATCCAGTACCTGCATCAGCTAACCAATGCCTCGTTAAGTTAGCATTAAGATATATTTGAAAGTAAATCAGATGTGCTACTGGAATTGCTGGGCCTCAACAAAAATCTTTTTTGAGAAAAACAATTTGATTTATTTTCTTTGCCTATTCAAAGCCCTGTAGTGTTGTACCTCACTTTCTTCAGATTTTGGAATCGTTGTTAAAAAGTTTGAATTATATAAATACTATGGTTACTATGGTTACATATATTTGCATAAAATGATTCTAATGTATTCGCCTGGTATATAAATAACTGCAAATAAATCTGAGATTGTTGATGATTCAATAATTACTGAATTAAGCTGTAATTCAATTAAAAGTCAAAATCACTTGCATTTCTAAAGTGCATATTTTGAACGGTAAAATTAGCTGTCCATAGTTTTTTTTTTTACTTAAAGCTCTTGACACTGTTATTGCAGACTTCGATATGTTATTCCTTAAATACTTTCATAATCACTCGCGTTTCTGTAGTAATAATCCCTTCTCAAGGCAGATAACTTGATGAAGATATCTGTGCGGTGTTTTTTTTTTTATTTCTGAAGAACTTCTGGTTGTTGGTAAAGTAGGTGAAACATCGAGAACAACCACCGAAAGTACTTCTTGTTGTCTTGTTTATTGTCAAGGTACTAGACAATCGTGCACAGGGTGTTATTGTATATTATTATAGTGACTGCAAACGTTTTCCATTGTAGTATATTTGTTTGGGATGTATGTCATGTTAAATTGAAGTATTGGCTTCGTGTCACCTGTCTGTTTTCACAGCGGTGCAGAGGAAGATTACAGACTTGTTGGTTTACCAATTAAGCATTTCAGCTGAACAAGACAAACAGGGGATCACATTGTCCAGGATCATTAGCTGATACAAATCAGTCCACTTTAATTAACACAAACAACCGCATGCTGCGTCCTGGAGATGTGCAGCCTGCTGGTATAAGTATATGGTGTTTCTGTCACTATATATTTGCTCATCCACACTACACTGAAGTGAAAATAGCTTAAACATTCCACTGTTCAGTGGATGGTTTTTTGGAAAAGGGTAAGATTAAGTATGTCTACTGACCCGTAAATATGTTACGGTAATTTCAAAAACACTGTTCTTCAAACTATATGCAATGCTTTCGTATTAACAGTTTGTCTTTGAAGTCTATTTTGTACAATGGGAAGGTTCACTAGCTGAAAAATCTCTTTCTGAAATCATGCTCCTTTTTCTGTCCTGCAGGAGAGACCAAACAGCCTTGTCAGCTTCCTTCATGTCTGTGCAATCTGACTTTGGAAACTGTGCCATCTCTCTACCTTCCAGTGTCTTTTTCCATCATCTGGACTGGATGGACCGCACATGGACACCTCATCCGGGTCACTGCGGCAACTACACTGTGCCACAGACCATATGGCTGCCTTGGTCATGGCCCACCTGAGGCAGCCATGCTAATCATTGGAGACAAGGGCCACTTGACACCAGTGTGACAGATGGTGTTCCTGGGCCAGCCGCATAGGGCCGGTGCCTGGGCTTGAGGCTGGTGCCGTGACCCTCCCCGTCTGAGCTCCGGTCAGATTGAGAGGCACAATGAGGGTGATGATGTGTCAGAGGCGATTAAATATGATGCTGCCCCTCGTCTTTCGGTTGTTTTGTCCCCCGGGTCCGGCCTTGCCCGCGGCTATGGCTTGAAGGCGAATTTCAACACACACAAAAGGCAAAGGCTCCTAACACAGCAACGGAGGGCTCACTTATTGAAGACAAGTGTGAGCGTCTCACAACAATGACATTTTACTTCATAGGAAGGCTTGTTTTTGAAAAACACTTTTTTGGGTCAAGCCCGTGAAAGGGGAAAATGAACAGAAGGGGGAAAAAGACAAAACTACTCACATGGCAATGGAGTATCACAAGATCACAAGTAGTATCTGAGGTGGACGAGTGTGCTAGCCTACAAAAACTTTGTGCATATATTGAATGGTAAAATGAGCTGTCCATAGGTTTTTATTTTCACTTAAAGCTCTTGACACAGTTATTGCAGACATGGAGATGATATTCCTTAAATCCTTTTTTCAAGACAGAACAATGAAGAAAGTTAAAGAATGTTTACATATACTGATGTAGGCTGCTATTGATTATTAATCATTCTCTTGTACAAATAATAATCAGTTTTTTATAACACATAGCTTCTCTTGAATCAAATTAAAGGGCATCTTAATTTCCTTTTGAAAATAGAAAATACATAGTTGCTGAACTCAAATAAAAGCCAAGCGTTTATATTCTGTATAGTGCTCTGCTACAGAACAATGCACAATCAAAGGAGTTATAATCATGTCTGCAAAACAATGTCTCCCATGGTCATGGGCCGGCAGAAAAGAGAAAATGACACTTCATGCTCTTGCAAGAGAACGGAAATGCTGACAAGTCTTACAGATTTTTTTCCCCCTTCGGCATGCTGTAAATGGTAATTCGTTGGTAAAGTGCTTGTTTAAAATTTAGGAGCACAGGCTAAGGACTGATTGAGTAAACGATGTACACGTTTTTACTAAAAATAGACAAATTTTGATCTCGACTGCTGCCATGATTTCTCCACATGGTACCGTTTGAGGAGAGTTCATGGTACATCTGTAAATATGTGTAGTACTGTCGAAAAAAAAAAAACCTCGGTAGCTAATGGTATATTCGAAATTCATGACTTGTGTTATGGTGAATACAAAATTAGACCAAAATCTGGCCGAATACACTAATATGTCACTACAGTTTGTGTAATTCGTATGCATGCTACTAGTTAATCACCTCTAAATATTCAGCAATCATCCAGATCAATGGGTTGTCTATCAGCATCTGTTATCTGGGTTTGCATTTAAATAAATATGACATACAGTAGTTGTCCAACATGTTTTTTCTATGGCTGTCTAAAATGGTGCACGCCGTGCTGGATCCGACCGATAGGCCAGCATCAAATGGAAAGCAAATCTGCTTCCTTCATCAGATTAGTGGGGATTTGCAGGGACAGTAAATGGGGGGTTTGCTGTCCTCTGACAGACAGCGAGAAGCAGTGAAAGCTCAGCCGGCTGATGTATCAAGCTGAGGGAGTGCTATGTTTGTCTTCTGGCGCCAAGGGCTTCTCAAAGGCTTTCTGGGTTTGAGTGTCTGTCTAGGCAAAAAAAGGCGGGGGGGGGGGGTGTTGTTGCCCTGATCCCTCCAGCAAGGTGATCGCTCTGTGTCATTTGTAAGACAATGAAGATATCCCTCTTCCCGACCAGGTGACTTGCTACTGCAAGCTAAAGTTGGGGAAAATGACATTCTTTATCACAGCATGCAAAACATTTTGGAAAATATACTTGAACATGAACAATTAATTAATTTCTTCATTGGATAAAAAACTGTGCAGGGAGTGTGTGATTTTTTATCCTATTATATTGTAAGAGCTTGTATGTGGGCCCACATTTAATTTCCTCACTTTTATAAATACATTATACAATACGATCCTATGAATAAAGCCACCAAAAAGTGTGATGCAACATTCTTGGTTCTCTAGAGAATCTTTCATAGAACCATATTTATATACACAAGATGTGTGAGTATGAAGAACCCGAAACAAGAACATAAGCAGTTTGTTACAAAACTACTTCAAAAATCAAATTTAAAAGAAAAATACAATGAATTAGGTATAAAAATAGAGTAAAATATGTTGTTGTTTTTTTTAACAAAGGCCAACCTTTGCCCCACAGGCCACACTTTGGGCCACCATGAAAACCTTAAGCTGGTATAAAATCTTCACCTTGTGTGAAGGTTCTTTGAACCTGTTAAAGGTCACTCACAGATCTCTTTTTCAAACATGGCTCTTTAGGGAACCAAAAGTGGCTCTACTAAGGATTTGCTCAAAAACCTTTTTAAACGTTTATCTAAAAGTGTACATTAAATAACGTAATACAAGTAGTTACTAAATAATGGATTAGGATTAGAATTAGGATTGATACATGAATAGCAAGTTGCAGTTTAAATCAGATAAAATAGCTTCTAATAGATTTTCAGGTGGAACCACTTGGGTGCAGTATTTATGGCCATCTCATTTCCATATCAAAAAATATAATCATATTTCTGAGATTGTAGAATGGATCACAGTATAGGTGATCACAGATGAGGGATTTTAGAACTCATGGAAATATTGTTCATAGGACCGGTGTCTGGCGATTTATTGCGCGTTGTCGAAAAATGCTATCAGTTTATTGATTCTAACTCTTCCTGGCAAAAATATTATACATATATATGAGATTAATCTTGTACTTTCACACGTGCAACTACTTACTAAAGAAGCGGACAACATTGCTAATTTAGTTTGTCAATCAAAACCTACATGCGCTCATATACCCTTACACTGTACACTGAAGACTGAATGTAGGTGCAAAAATGTTTTTGTATACAAGATAAAAGTAACAATTAAAAAAGCTTTTTAAAGAGACATATCAAACAAAACCCACTTTAGTTATTACAGGTCTATGGGCTAAATAAAACATGTTCATGAAGTTCTTTGCACAGAATTGTTCACATAAAGAAATCTCACCGACTTTATTCTTCACGGATTCAGGCCCTTTCAAAATAAGCCGTTTGGACAAAGAGCTATTATAACTTTTTTAAATAAAATGAATTTAGCATAATATTTAATAAGATATTACTCCCCATTGCAAGGCAGCACAGATTTATGGGCATGGTAATGAATCCCAAGACTGTGGATAGTAGGCTCGGTACGTCTTAACAGGCAGCAGGTGTGACACAACACTGGGACCAAAATATTGCATTTATGTTTGCAGACATTTAGCATCCCATGTCATAACTAATGAAAATAGGCACAATAGACAGGTTTAGATGGGATTTTTAAAAGTACTTTTGTAAATTATTTTTTGTATATGTATTTGATCTAATCATATTTAAACTAGGGCTGTTAAAAATAAGGCGTTAATTATTTGCGTTAATTTATTTTCTATAACGCTTTAAAATAAATTGATTGCGCTATTAATTTGAAAATTAAACGCCCCTCTGCATTGCAGTACCACACAATCAGTGGGGGCAGTATTGCGCTATGTCTGCGACTAGCATGCCAGAACAACAAGCCACTTCACGTGGCCAATGCTGCCGCTCATTCAAGCTAGCGATAGAAGATAAACACACACTGTTAAATGAACAATTTCTCTTAAGTTACTTCCAGAGGGGGATTTGGACCAGACATGGGTAATATATGTGCTGTGCAAAAGTGAATTCAATTACCACTGAAGCACTACATCACTATCATATAAGCTCAAGACAAAGCATCCCGGTGTGGCAGAGACAGCGGAGGGAGGGTGTCTCCGACAGTTGCAGGAGTTTGGAGCGAGAGGCAGGACTTTAGTTTGACTTTGTCCTTTAATTCAAGTTATTTAAAGCTACGTTTTAGTCTTAAGACAGAGATTATTTCAGGTTTGTTATGCATTTTCTATTCAAAAGTAAGTTTTGTTTTTATCTCACAGCTTTCAAAAGTGTAACAGAGTTGGGGAAAAAAACAAATAAACAAAGCCTACATTGTAAAATTGATGACTTAGTGTGTTCATATATTACATATTGGGTTGACATAGAATTACGATTAATCACAATTATTTTTTTCAAGATTTGCGATTAACTAGTTCATTTTAATTAATCGCTTTATAGCCCTAATTTAAACATTTTCAAGGAATTGAGTGGGCAGTGTTCAGAAATCAGACTCCACCAGAAATATTTGAGTAACAGTTGTTTCTCTTGCTAAGTTTGTATAAGACTGCAAAAGCTGAAAAAAAAACAGAAATGAAAAACAGAACAGAAACTTAATGTTCAAGTGGTTGTATTCAAAGTCCCATGGCCATCAAGAGTCCTATAAGAGAACTTTCGGAAAGTGTTCAGACTAATCAGTTTCACACCATAAACAAACAATGCGAGATAGAAGATATATCTAGAAGAGACTGAATGCAGCTGTACTCCAAACTGCTGTAATCTCAATCTCTGGCAGGATCTGCCGAACAAGTGGCCAAAAACATTTTGCACCTCCGCGTCTAAGTGGTTCCAAGAGATTACTCTGCAATTCCCCATTGTGTTGAAGGTTATTTTTCCCCCCAGAGTGTGAATGCCACTTTTGAGAGGTCCTTGTTGAGATGGCAGTGAATTAGGCAGATTTTTGAGTGTATTTTTTTGACAGTCATTTTCTTACCTACCACAGAGCTGGTAGCTGCAGGTGAACTGAAGGAACGGTTGGCTAGTGGGAGGAGAGAGGAGAGAACATGGAGATCCACTAAGAAATGGAGGGATTTTAGGTACGTGACCGCCTAGAGCAATATGCTGCCACGACAGGTCGCCTCATGTCAAGTGTCATGGAAAAAGTCGCTCTTGAATTAGGGTCTTCTGTGGATGGGAGGAAAAGAGTGGTAAGGACAAGCAGTGGAAGGAGCAGAACGATGGTTAAAGGCCAACCCCCCTTCAGCCGTCCCTTCCAGGGAACAAGAAGCCGCTTTCATGCTCCATGTAGCACCGGTGAAACCGACACCTTTTTTCCTCATAGTCAACTCCTTGCCTTGGGGTGTGGTCGTCTTGTCATTCTCTGCATTGTTTGAGAGCGTCAAAAGGAAGGAAGAAACCTAGGTGAGCAACAATGAAGTTGGTGGTTCCAAAATATTTTGGTATTAGATAAACTTTTAAACTCTTAAGATGTTTATCTCATATATGTATCTCATATATGGTGCCACAGCTCAAGATCGTCACAGGGGTAGGTGCTCAAGTGAAAGCGGTGGTGGGCGTTGGTACTATAGCCAACATGTTTTAAACGTATCCTATACAACCACAGATGAGAGAGGATGAAAAAATACTCGGCCCAAACATTCGTTTAAAGGTGTTCATCACTCATTTTTCAATTCAGAACAACATTTGGGAAATTGACTGTTTACAGGAAATGTGAGAGTATTTATTCTTAAATATCAAAGCTCAGGATAGTCGAACAAACCATACAGTTTGCTGTAGAACAATATAGCTCTTTAAAAAGACACTCCAGATAAGGGAATCTGAAAGTTGTTCATAAATTAGACCATCCAGCTGAAATTTAAAAGGTGTACACACTACATTTGAACTATTATCATAACTACAGCAATTACATATTAGTGTAACAGTACTTACTAAATAACCAACAGTGTTCAAATATTCTACACATATTAAACGCATGAAGAAACTCTTTTGAAATGATTTATAATTGAACTGGTTAAGAATGATTCCATTATGACTCTCGTGTTTCACACTGAATACAGACCGAACGACCCTGTAACCCAATAGTTACATTTGGGCTCTCCCCCTGGCGTCAGTGAGCCCACAGCCCATCACAAAACAGACATAACTGGCATTCCAGCCTTGTCTTCACACTTACTAAATGGATTGGAGTCCACAACACTGGCCCATTGTAACCAATAAGAGCAGCCTCCTTGACAGACAATCCATGGGTGAAGTCAGTCCGGCAATGCCCAATTACCTCCATCTTTTAAAGTCTCAATGATGCGGCTGCCGTAACCTCTGTCATGGTACAGTAGTGTTTTAAAGCTGAACTTTAAGGAAGATCTGAGCATGGTGGAGAAGACAGGAGTATCAAGACATGGGAGACAGTCTTCCACCTCCACGAATGACAGATTAGGGCAAAGATCAGGCAGAAGCACTGGTAGGCTTTAAACAATGAGAATCATCCTTAGCTCCTTAAAGGAGAAGTGAACCTTAAAGGTATGTTGTTTATATACCATGGTGGCTCTTATCCTGATACCCTTCATTAGTATGGTGGCTCTACTATGGAGCATTCCATAGAAACATAATGCTTTGTTCCTCTTTTGGCTCTGACTTTTTTTTTTAGCACGTTTTGCACTTTTACTAATAAAATATTGTTAATGGAATATACTACAAGCAGCATAGCTAGTAGCATCTGGTCATTGTTGAAGAAGACATCACCATGGAAGCTGATACAGAAAATTTCACTGCATGTGTATAAAGTTGCCCTGGACAAAGCCATATATTTCAAGATGTTCAAAAAAATTCTACTGACAGCTCATGAAGAAGAAAAATAATTTTGTAGGGATGCTAAATATTCCATTACCTGCCAAAACTTGGCTTTATTTTTAATTGGAGTGACTTACTTTTTCAAACAAATGTTTGTTTGTCATCAATAGGTTTTTTTGTATTATTGTTCATTCTCAATGAGATAAAGCTTGATATTTGGTAATTGGTGGTAGGATGACCTAGTGGATACTAGTCTCAGCCTCAGATGTCACGCCCACGGAACGTTGGCTAAACGTCTGATGCATATGGTACACTTAACTGGAAACA
>JBBPDH010000037.1:10329199-10340081 GCA_037974565.1 Clupeocharax schoutedeni
TGTCTTGGTTACTGTACAAACTTGGAACAGTGATAACAGAAACTGTGAAATAGGAAAGAGTCTCCACTGACCAGCGCCGGAAAGTGATAAAAAAAACAAATTTTTAAGTAAAAAGTATTTGATTCTAACAATGTATTGCCTATTTTATGCTTAGGCAAAATGTTTTTTATTTATATTAAGAAAATTGTTTAGATACTGAGTGGTGGAAACATACTATTTCTTATAAAGATTTATAATATTAGGGAAAAATATTTTATAATATTTCAGTTTTCTGCTATAAATGTTGCTATCCTTGTGTTAAAAGATACCAATTTAAACCACATTGCTACATTGTATACCTCCCAGTGTACTGTAGCACGTTCATGGGTCACTGTGGTAATGAATTGTCCTGCAGTACTGTAGACCTAACTACTTCCACTTGTTGACACTGAAATGGATCGTTGGTGTTGATGGTTGTTGATATTATAAATTCATCCAACCACCCAGAACACATTCAGAGATTTGTTAGAGGCTTATATGCATATTTCTGTCCTCTGCAATATCATTACCATACAGGCCATGATCACTAAGGAGCGATATATTGTAGAGTATGTGCTTCTTGTCATTCTACTTATTGCCGTAGTCCATCTGTATGCATGGGAAGGAGTGACCAAGAGGGAAACCATAGTGAGCAGCTAAGTACTTTCAATTTAGTTGTGGGTTGTGCCCCTTATCTAATTGAACATTGTAAAACAAAGTCCTGTCTGGCAGAATGGTGGAATGGTGTAGGCCGCAGGCGGCCTTTCAGAACGGCATGTGTGTAGCCAGGGTGCAGTCCTATAACTTACTGACTGGGAGGTACTTAATATATAATGCAATATTCCCGTGCTGCTGTGTGCCATTTGTCATTTGAAGCGGGATACAGATTATAGCTCAGGGCAGTGCATCTGTCCTGTGAGTGGCTAAAAGCTTCCCCAGCTGAGCCTGCTGATTCAGCCTGTGGAGCAGAGGTCAGTCAGTCAGTATCTCTCCCTCTCTCTGTCTTCTTCTACTTCCCTCCTTCTTCCTATCCATCCCCTCCTTTTTTTTCTCCCCATACCCTTGCTTTTTCTCTCTTCCTCTCTCCCTTTCTGCCTCTTTTGGCTTCTTTCTTTGTCTCTCTCTCTCTTTCTCTCTCTTCCCCCATCTTTTTGTTCCTGTCATTCTCTCTCTCTCTGCTTTCCTTCTGCCCCCTCTTTCTATTTTAACCTCTCTCCCTCCCACAACCCTCTGACCCTCTCGCTCGCCCTCAGAATTCACCCATCTGCGTGCTAACTTAGCACCCATTTATCCTCGCAGTCTCTCTGCTTTTCTTACAGCTCTTACTGCTGGCAAGCCTTAGCGGGTGACTAAATGCAACGTGTTGACGTCCCACTGGGCTTGACCCCTGTTGTTTTGACAAACTCTTCCTAGGTGTTGATCAATCAGGGTTTCTCAGGCAGTGGAGTGGACCCAAAATCTCATTCCTCAGCCAAGACAGTGTGTTTGTGTGTGTGTATATTTGTGTGAATGTGTGTGTGTGCAGGCGTGTGTGGCAGGCTGGTGAGCAAGAGTGCGCGTGTGTTCATGTGTGTGCGCTTGCTATTCAATTTGGCCTCGTAAGCGTTGCCCCCTTGGTCCGTCCCTGCAATTTGCCCGCCACACGCACACACGCCTCAAATGAAAAGCCTGGGCATGTGGGGAGGGGAGTTGGAAGTAAGGGTGTGTGTGGATGTGTGTGTGTGTGTGTGTGTGTGTGTGTGTGTAGTCGGCTGGTGCAGTGGGGTGGGTTAGGGGGGTTGATCACCAGCTTCTTGTGACGCTGACATAAGTTACAAGCGAAAATTTTAATTAGCAGGGCGGTGCGCAGCGATAATTCACTGCCTCTTTTGTCTGTCTGCTTGTTTGTCATTGCGAGGCTCTATTCATTGCGTTTGCCCTGGGAGGAGAGAGAGGTGGCAACATATCCAGCATTTACACTCGAGGGAATAGAGAGACTTAGCCGAACCCTCTTCATGGTGGTATTTAGAGACCCTGTCTGATTAGCGGTTGGTATAACATCAATTGTGTTCAAGTATTCTTTATCCATAAATCTTTTAAAGAGTGTTTACATGCTCTGTGTCTACTTTCCATAATTCCAAGGCTTTGTATCCTGGTTTCAGCTACTTTTAATTTTTTATCTTTTATAATTAGCTGCTATTATTAGGTTCGATAAAAACCCATTTTTATATTATAAAATAGATGCCCTGTAGAATCATTTTAATTACATATAATTCTATATAACACTGTAACATACACTAGAGACGAAAGATGGTCATTGGCTTATTTTCTTTTGATTAGGGCTGGTTTAGCAGCTCTCATGTTCACAAACAACCGTTCAGTATGTTATCTCTAAATGCTTGTGTTTAATGCCATTTCTGTGCTATTTCTGTGTTCACATTTGGACACTTGCTTTCCATCCCCTCTAACTTGACTGAAATAAACAGAATTTTCATGCCCAAATTGAATTATGGCTTTTCAGCTGTTGCTCGTCAAGCAAGCTGCAGCCCACCCACTACAGCTCATGAAGACTTGACAAAAGCCACAAGCCTTGATCCGGTGCTCCAGAAAAGAACAGGACATCCATTGCCTTTCAGAAAATGCGTTTTTACTATTTTCAATATTAAAAAAATCTACACGCCCGGCAGCCAAGTCGCGTGTGTTTGGTCTGTGCATGCTCAGATATGACTATGTCACATAAAAATACACTGATCATGAAATATTTGCAGAAGCTGGTGTCATGTCGGCAGGAAGTAATCAAGCCTATAAATATTTCACCTCCTGAGTGCATTATCCCCAGCTCTAGTCTGGCTGCAGCATCGCTCTGTGTATCTGTTGCTATTGTTCATCTTTTATTTACCTCCGAGTCTGCTCACGCAGGCCCCATATTTCTGCAGGCTCCTGAAAGCTGTTACTGTTGTCATAAGAAACAATGAGTGTGGGGGAACAGTTGAGAGGGAGGATAATTAGAGAAGCACCCCTCTCATGCCCCTTTCTGCCACACATATGTAGTGGGTGAATTCCACAAAAGTGGGACGCTTATTTGCAGATGCTCAAGGGAGTCTACATAATATTTGGGCTCCTGAACAGAACATAGTTTATACGTGTTTATATAATATGGTTATTTCTGTATTACAGGTCATAGGTTCTGCCTTATTAAATACACTTGATTCACCTTCTACTAGTCTCTGTCGAGCTGGGGCCCAGAAGGAGCCTATTTGAGGACAGAACCTTTTCAGCGCAGCTTTCTGGCAGTACAGACCAATGAATGAAGCACAAAACTGACATTTATAACTGGGGATAACAATAGTGATAGAGAGTGATCTGTGTAGTAATCTATGGTTTGGAATCCTTTTTGCATTTGTACTTAATTCAACATTTTTAAAACAAAAAATAAGAAAATAAGAATATATATATATATATATATATATATATTAGGGGTGGGCATAGATTATTTTTTTATAATGTAGATTAATCTCATTGTAGAATTTATCTAGATTAATCTAGATTAATATGGCTTATTTGAATTCTGCCGAAGGTCTGAAGCCCCCCAAACCTAAAATGATCCCAATGACTATTTTTATAGTGTAAACCATAAATATGCCTCCAAATGTTCTCATTTCATTCTGAACTCAGTTTAATACATTACCCTTAAAGAAAATGTAAATATAAACCCGAGGTTTAAATACAGAAAAGTCAGGAACGAGAGAGAGACAGAGAGAGTAAGAGAGAGAGAGAGAAAAGGTAAGGGAGACAGAGAGAGAGACAGAGAGAGAAAAAAGAGAAAGAGAGAGAGAGAGACAGAGAGAGAAACAGAGAGAGCGAGACAGGTTTAAAACGGGCGCGATCCGGAAAAGTCATGAACAAGAGAGAGCCAGAGAGAGAAAGAGAGAGAGACAGACAGACAGATAGACAGAGAGATAGAGAGTAAATCCGCGCTAAAAACCCAGCTCCCAACCCAACCTTGTGAATAGATTAACAACGATATTTTCTTTATCGCGCGATAAGACGTTAACGCCGATAACATATTAATTATGTATATATTAGAGGTGGGCATAGATTAATTTTTTTAATGCCATTTGTAATCTTGGCATTAACGTGAACGAGATTCTCACGTTTAAAACGTGTGTGAACCGGACAAGTCACTGAAATATCAAGGTGAAATTCATCATAGCTTGTGTATTATAGACCCAGCTCCCTCTGTTTGGGGGGCGTTAATGGCGAAAAAAGGTAGCTGACTATTAGTTGGCAAGGACTGGTGAATAAAATTGTCCTTCTTTTCACCTTTAAAGCAATACAGCATGATGTTCTTTTGTTACACTTCACCTGAAGTACAGTCCAAAAGTTAAGAAGCAACAATAACTTTTGAAAAACAAACAATGCTGAAGGTGTTGTTTCCAACCCAGCACAAGTTCACCTCCAGGAACTAAGCAACACCGTGAATCCAGAGACCAACTATTCAAACAAGTGGAATCAGATGAGCTTCTGTTTGATTGGAATAAAACCTAGATGTAATAGTTCTCTTTTAGAATTTTATGTAGATATAATTAGAGCCTCTTGATTCTAGTTCATCTAGATGCACCTTAAGGCTCGATAAATTGAACCAGGTTTGTTTAATCAGGAAAATAATTTTAAAAAACCTTGCAGAACCATGAAGTGCATCTTTTATAAAATCATTGCTCACTTTCATATTTTTAACATGTGTGTATACATAGTGTTTTTAGGTAAAGTCAGCTTAATTACCAGCACAGTTAGTGAAGAAGGGTAAATATGTTGTGAAAATTGTAGTTAATTAGCCCAATCTCACCCTGAAAATTAAAATTTAATTAAATTGAAGATGACGTAAATTCAGTCTAGGAAAAACATTTAGAAACACTTTATTTAACAAATCTATGTTACTATTATTGGTAATCCTGCTCTTAATATGTTGTGTAAACTCATTTGTCAACGAGCAGCAATGAATCTTCTCTGGTGCTTGATGAGATTAGAGAGCAACAATCTGAGGCCATTGGGTGTCTAAGGTTCTCCAAGGTTTAGATCAAGAATACTGGGATGGCCATGTTTCCTGAACCCTTTTGTGTGGATTGTGATGTAACATTTGGATCATTTGTTCTGCTGTAAGTATGTCACAGACTCCATGATGCCATGTCCTGACAAGGCTTCCAGCAGAGCTGTGAAAGATTAAAAATATTTTCCATGATAAACTGCTTATGTCTCAGTTTGCTTGTCTGGTATCATCACTACAGAATTTCTACACTCGGATGAATGACCAACTGCAAGTTTTATTTTTAAAAAGTCTTGTTTAATTTGATTTAGTCCAGCATAGTGTATAAAACACTGAATAAAGATATTTTGTGCACATTGTTTTTGAAAACCTAGCCATCTATTTTTATCAATACCAAACCTACATCTATTATTTTAACTGCACAACCGGGTTCCTGTCAAAATTCCACCATTGTCCAGAAAACACCAAGCACTCATTTGATGTAATGGAGGAATGCTTCAGTTAAGTTTTTTTTAAATAATTTCCTAAAGCCAATAATTGTGATTTTGATCAAATATTTCTGATGAAAGTTTCTGTTTTTTTACTCTACTTCAATTAAAAGTGTAGTTTTCTATTTTCACAGTGAGATTAAGCTACGACAAAAAGTATATATGTTGACTGTATAAAAACACTGTGTACATAGTGACTGTATATAATTACCTCACTCAGCATGTTACTACTGTCCTTCTCCTCCTCCCAATCTGGACAATTTAGTCCAGAAGGCTGAGTGATGATGTGCCACGTCCCAAAGCGCCCTCAAGGCCTTGGCCAGCCCACCCTCATTGTCTTCTTCCATGTACATACTGACATGGTAGCAGGCTTGTTAGCGACCCCACCACTCCCTGAGTACAAACTGTTGCCATCTGGCCCCATTGCCTCTTAACCTTGGGTGCTTTGTCTTTAGCCAAACTCTGGGTGTTCTGATTTATCACCTTAACTGCAGATATAGGCCCCCGCTGGGCTCATGCTTCAGGAAGATGGTGGCTGAAATCAGCAGTAGCTGTTTGTAGATCGCTGGCCCCTGAGAAAAGTTGGATTCACTTTTCAGTCATTGGCTTAATGGTCAGTTAAATGCTGGAGGTGATTTTAAAATGTCAATGTAAATCCAATAGTACATTGTTTCCCATATTTGCAGCCTTGTCTCATAAGCATCCACTCGTGTGGCCATGGAGCTTCTTTTGCACCGTTTGTTTTCATGACTAATATTTCCGCCTCTACAAGTTCCCCAAAAACCCGGAACCAAAGGCATTTCCATAAATTTGCGTAATGTAACAATTTCCTGTTAACAAAAGCCAATTTAGGGGCCACATTGTTGCGTTTTGTGCCTTTCATCATGCTCCCCTGATTTTCATATAAAAGTCTTTTTTAAGGCACTCCGCACTACACAGGGCATTATGCTAGTGGATGAGAGAGACAGAATGAAACAGAAAGGAGAGAGAGGGAGAGAAAGAGTGGAGAAGAGCTGCTAGTGGATATTCATTTATTGCTTGCTTTTTAGGAGGAAGCTTGGAAAACAATGAAATATTCATCATCGAAAGACAAATGGCAGAGACAGGGTGAGGGCGCTAAATTATACAGGAAAGGTTAGGATCTAATTGAATTAGGATCTTTGAGAGCACAAGCTAGCCAACTGCGGCGGTCCACAATTCTTTTCACAAGTCTCTCTCTCTCTCGCCTCTGCACTCCCTCTCTCTTTCTCTCTCTCTCTCTCCCTCTCTCAATCTCTCTCTCTCTCTTCTCGCTCTCTCTCCTCTGCTCTCTCTCTCACTCACTCTCTCTCTCTCTCTCTCTCTCTCTCTTTCTCTCGTCTGCTTTCTCTCTCTCTCTCCCTTTCTCTTTCTCTGTTTCTCTCTCTCTAACTCCACTGCCTTCTATCAAGCCCCACCCCCTGCCTTTCTGTCTCTTAATAATACCAATTTACTAGCACAAAATGTATGCATAGTAATAAATCGCAGCACAAATTATTCAGGCGTTTATTTGTTTGTTTTCAAATTGCAAGGCCTTAATAGCCAGCATGCAGCGCTTGTGTTTATTCATCCCTTTTAAAATCGGCTTGGGTAAGTGACAGCAAATAGCCTTCAGGAAAAAAAAAATCCTCAGACAATAGATCGAATGGGGACTGTGGACAAAAATGAGCATCACTCAAACCATATGTTGCATCATTAAGCTCAAAAAAGCATGATCAGGGAATGCATTTGCGAAGACAAGTAAAAATTCATTCCAAATAAATGTCACTGTTTGCATTGAATAAAGAAAACAAAATCAATTGGAAAAGAACAGTATGGAATGCAAACCTAAACCGAATTACTAGTCGAATATTTTAATGCGATAAACAAAAGACAAACTAAGATGATACAACATGTCCTCCACGTCTTTCTTTCTTCCATATCCCAACCCTGCCATCCCCTTTACCGAAATAACCCTATTAGAGTGAAGCAATCTGATTGTGTATTCCCCAGAGATTAACATTTTACTAGTTAATTTAATTTGAGCATTGGTGGGGGTGGCTAGTAGCTGAGCAGCACACAGCGATAGAGAGAAAAGAAAGAGAAGAGTGCGTCTTTCTAACAGGTGGCTGGGCCGACCTCAGCTGGTGCAGTCTCGCCCTCTGACACTGGCCTTGCCCACAACAAGCTTAGCTTTCTCTCTTCTCTCACTTCCGGCCTCCCCCTCTCTCTCTCTTTATCCTGCTCTCTTCCACTAAACAAATAGTGCTTCTCTCTTCAAGAGGGGGGACAGGAGAAAGACACCAAGAGGTAAATATGTTGCGGCGCCTTGCTGAGGCAGAAACCACTGGAGGGGCACATAATTCCTTCTGGTCTCCGGAGGGACCCCCTCTTGTCTCTATATTTCTTGTTCTTCTTTTTTCTTGTGGAGGGGGGGTGGTGGATTTACATAAAAGGAGCAGCGGCCGTGGCTGCTCTGAAAGAGGCCTCTAACTGGTGGGAGGATTAAGTGTATCATTGAATAGAATTATGTTGTAAATGACGGGGTGGGTTAGGCACTCCTCTTGCCCCCCCCCCCTTGTATCTACTCACTCACCCCCCCACCCCTCCAACCAGTCCTCCCCATCAGCCCCCCCTCGGCCCTTCTCGGTCTCGTGGTCCCATCTGGTCCTTTTAAAGAATACCTAGTGGTAATTACCCCCAGATGGCTCAGGGGGGCTACGAGCTGGGCCGTCCGACCAGGTGCCGGCAAGTCCTGCTGGGCTGCTGCTTTCACCGGCGGACCGAAAAGTGGACCGGGGTCATTGGCCCCTCCGCTTGTTTTTCCCCCCTAAACACAAACCCAAAAAATGTGGCTAGCAATCTGGAGGCTTGACACAACCCCACTGATATTTTACTCCTCCTTCTCTATTTATTTATTTATTTATTTATTCATTTATTTATTGAGGGCTGGGATAAATCTTCTAAGTGTAGTCAGTGAGGGATTAGACAGCCTTTTTAACAAAAGGTGTTAATCCCCTTATTATTACATTAGAAACTGTTGTTATATTAAAAAATACCATATTTTGTTCTGCAGATTATTTTGTTATGAAGAACAGTATTTTGTTCGAATCTTATTAGAATTGGGTTGAAAATACTTTTTTATTCTGTAATCTATGCATTTATTTGCATTTGACCAGCAGGGGGGCTGCGGGTTGCATAGGCGTAAGCCAAGCTGTGTCTTCACAATGAAGACATGCCATACTGTATTGATCTGTTGTGACTGACCGAGAGTAACATAGAGAAAAGCAGAAATACCTAAACATAGAAAGCCATACGCCTTGGTCCACTTATGTGCAGTTTGTATTAGAAAGCAGAAATATGCCTTCGCTCCATATGCATTTTGTCCATTTTGTTATAGAGAGTCAAAAAGCACTCATTATGCTGTTCTTGCCTTTCTTGATAGTACGTATGTGTGTCTACACTCTTTCTACACAAATCTAGTCAAGCACTGAAACAGCCAGCCAGAACACATTCACATGCTTGACACAGAATGGGATTGATTATATGATATGTTATCATTTGTCTCGAATCAACAGAGCACTTCAGTCTTATATCAAGCCCGAAATGGTCCTTCGTTCCGAGCATTCTGAACATTGACTTCAGGGAAGGGGAATCAAACGCTGTAATCACAGCCTCTTGGCGCATACACTTGGAAACACAATGAACTGTCTCGTAATGGTTTAAGGAGAATCGTATCACATGGTGCCTAACTCAGCTTATAGATTGGTATTGAGCTTTCTCCAATTATGGCTATGATAACACAAAACAAGATTCTTTTATCAGATCTGAAATAAAGGATTCCTGGATTTGTCCAGGAGACCATAAACAGTCTGAACGTACATTACAAGCTCTGATCATATGCAAAGTGTGTTTCACTGCTACACTGTGTTCTATTATTATAAAGTATACTTTATTATTTTATTTCTCCTGACTTTATTTTGTCTCCAAATTGGCTGTACTGCCTTTTTTGTCACTGCAGCATGCAGCCCTGGAGGGGCTTTTCTTTTTCCATACAGGTCCCTCCTTTAACAGGGAGTGCTATTCAGCCAGTTGTACAGGGTGAATGCAGTCACTCTCTCTGTAAACAATAGACGCTTGACCCCTGGCACAGACGCACATAAAACTCCAGTGCCTCTCGTCAATGGACCGCTGCCTCTAATATTATTCATGGGGAGAAGAGCGCTATGACAAAGGTATGATGCAGGACCTTTTCCTCCATTAAATTCACAAGAGAGGCACGTGCAGTGCAGCACCGGCCAATGGCGTGCTGAATCCTTCCTCTTGCATTGGCATGGGCTGTATGTCTCTAATAGCTTTGACATTCACACTGTCTTAAATGGGAATGACAGATTCGACCACCTCGTCAGCATGTAGTGTCTGTTCCCATCAGGCAGAGGCTCAATTGAGTATTTTTATTTGAGAGGAGGAGCACAAAAGGAACGAGACCTTAAAGGTTCACACAAGATGTTTCACAAGTGAGCCACTCTAACCCTCCAAAGTTCCACCGAGATCTTTAGCCAAGCTTTGAATTTGGTCCTTTAGAATTATCTAAAAGCATGTAAGCAAGTAAGACCTGCTTCATCCTCATAAATGTACCCTGCATTTTGAATTTTAGATGTGCTCGCGACTCCAACCGAGTCTTGAACTTTTACCTCGAAGACAGAAGAAAAACAAGAAGAAGACTCCTTCTGTGGTTCTCAGATGGTGAAGCGAACCTCCATCGGTTGTTCAAACATCTATATACAGGGCTGTCTGCTGACGGATTCTCATCAAGTTACATGAACATTTAAAACACTTCTCTTTAGGTCTCTGTAACCTAGATTTGTCTAGACATATAGATTCAATTCAATTCAATTTTATTTATATAGCGCTTTTAACAACAGCCATTGTCACAAAGCAGCTTTACAAAATTAAATAAATGTGTGTGTGTGTAAATGTGTGTGTATGAATGTGTGTATGAATGTGTGTGTGTAAATGTGTGTGTATGGATGTGTGTGTATGAATGTCTGTGTGTAAATGTGTGTGTATGGATGTGTGTGTATGAATGTGTGTGTATGAATGTGTGTGTGTGTAAATGTGTGTATATGAAAGTGTGTGTATGAATGTGTGTGTATGAATGTGTGTGTATGAATTTGTGTGTGTAAATGTGTGTGTATGAATGTGTGTGTAAATGTGTGTGTATGAATGTGTGTGTATGAATGTGTGTGTATGAATGTGTGTGTGTGTAAATGTGTGTATATGAATGTGTGTGTATGAATGTGTGTGTGTGTAAATGTGTGTATATGAAAGTGTGTGTATGAATGTGTGTGTATGA
>JBBPDH010000037.1:10358338-10379406 GCA_037974565.1 Clupeocharax schoutedeni
ATTTACTTGCGCTTTTTGGTCCCTCTGTGATTCCGTATTACTTCAATCACGTCTTCTCCGTCGTACCGTGTATTCTCAGAAAGACATCATGCACCGAACCGTGACCCATGTACCGTGACTGTTTGGTACGAATCCATGTACCGTTACAGCCCTAATAAATACAGAGCTATGTGCCTTAGAACTGAAAATGAGAAAAATACTGTCTACATTGCCTGCTCAGAGGTCTTGTCTAATAAAGCCAAATATTTGCAAGTCTCCCCTCCAGCTGCCAAACATCAGCCATTATAATCAGTTTAAATCTTCTTGTGGGACACTTCTGTACTATCTGTGTGTGCCATAAGTTGCAAAAGGCTGTCCTACTATGTACTGCTCTAGAACAATGGTTCTCGACCTTTTCAAGGCGCACCTATCACGGCATGTTGCCAAGGCCCACTTGGCCACAACAGATGATATTAAACAACCAACTGCGGATCAATGGCCTGCCTCGACTTTTGAATCATGGCCCACGTGGCCCATTAGTGGTTCACGGCCTAGTGGTTGAGAAAACAGGCTCTAAAACATCCCCATTCACACACTTCTAGAGCATTCTTCACTGACTCTACAAATCTCAACAATATTCACCTCCACTCAAGAATTTGCAAACTCTTTTATAACACCTTTCTCAAACCCAAGAGTGTTTTACTGCAACAACCAACTATATAATCAACAATGAACAAACACATACACACAATGTGGCATAAAATATGGACTAAAAAATGACTGACCATATGACACCAGCATACTCACCCCCTGTGTGCCACTTGGAATGTAATAATGAATCACAATTGTTCCGTAACTTTCATAACCACGTAAGGAACGCGGGTCCACCGTGTTCTTCATTGTGCCACCTTCCGGTTGGGTCCCTTTCAGTGCTCCATACAACACTCCGCATGTGGGACAAACTGGCTTAATTTCAAATGCTTTTCTTAAACAGTCTCTACAGAAGGAGTGCTTGCATTTCTCCAGAGTCTTTCTTTGTGATTTAACCAATGTTTCTAAACAAATACAACAAATTTCCTCTTTGTCATTTGGTGCATTTTGTAATGATGGTTGACTGGAGACTGTGGCATGGGCATTGTCCCTGTAACTGGTATGTTTTTGAGGAGGAGGACTGTGTAAAAATCGATCGAACCTTTCAAGGTCAAGGTAGCTTCCCGTAAGAACTACTCCCTGTTTTACCTTGGCCACTAGAAGCTCTGGAAACTTTTCGTGCAAGAGATGCATTTGGTTCGTGTCTAATTTGTAAATCCGATTTTGCAGTGTTGTTGCAATCTTCTGATAGAATGTGATAAAGCGCTCTCTGGCGAACTGAGCTTGAACCGTCCGCAGTGTTGGATCCCGTGAGTAAAACATCACTTGCCTTTTGTGTGTTATTAATTCAACACCTGGCTGTTTTATTTTAGCAAATTCTGTAGAATGTTTTTGTTTGATGTAGTCCATGACTACAGCATCAACCTCAACTGCTTCTACTGGTGGACCGGGTGTTGACTTCATTCCTGGCGCAGCATGATGATTCACAAAACTTCTCGCTTTATGTGCTCCATTTTTGAGGGGTTTTCTCTCCAATCTGGACAAGTTCAAGTAAATGCCCTCAATCTCCTTAAAATGTCCCTTTACTCTTAAAGCTGAATCTTTGCCATCTTCATGGATGCCCATCTTTTGAAGCTCTTTAATCACTTCCTTTGGCTCCATAAATTGTTCTGGGTCTACTACAAGCTTCACATCAGTGAATATCTGAAAATAAAGAGCAGATATGTTGAAAAAATTGCAATATTATGTATTGTGGCTATGAACGCAAAGGTGAAATAGGTTCAAAATGATCGGTGTTGGCTCCAGGTGGATTCAAGGCTAATAATTAGCACATTCCTTTTCTGAGTCGTTAATTGGTAACTAGAATTTTACGTGGGAACAACTGCAGTGTTTAAAGGATTAGCTCTTTCAGTTTGTTTCATGGTCAATTCTACATGGCTGCCCTAGACGTTATATACTGACATGATACAAAACGTAACAGATGCATTGGTGATGCTGGTAATTAGGGACTGCAATGGTAGATGTAGCTGTTGTAATGGATATGTTGTTGTTTTTAAACTCCAAGCTAGTTGCAATTGCAGTTTCCAATAGGTTGTTGAACAATATGTTGTTGTTCTGAAGCGCCAAGCTAGTTGCAATTGCAGTTTCAAAAAGGATCAGCTCCAACTCACCTCTTGTGATTGTTGTTTTTCCATCGTGAGTCGCGTTGCCATGCAGGCAGAACAAACACGCACACAAACTCAGGACCATGCGAACCTCAAAGTGTTTTTAAACGTCCAAACGTGGCTTGTCCTCAGCAGATAAAACTGTTTACTCACGTCCTTAAGTTATTTCTTTGAAGTTAGCTAACACGAACTGCTCTCAGGCAGTCCTGCAGACGTTTGTTTCACTTTTACGAAACAGGAAGGGGAGAGCCTCAATACAGTGTGGACCTGAGACTCGATTCCTAAAGGAGTCGGTTCTTCGATTCTATTCGTTCTGAAATTAGGAGTGGACAACAAAGCTTTAGGACGCGGAAAATAATATCAAATGTAAAGTTTGCAACAACGCCAATGCCAAATAATCGACGAAGAATCAGGCATAATGTAGCCAATTGTGTAGACACATTAGTCAGCTAATTTCATCTATCTCTCCAAATGTATATGTTAATCTCTAACTAAATAACTAATGGTAACGCAATTTAATGGAAAGCGAAAGTAAGTCAATCGATACCATCAAACAGAAAGATTCAGTTTATACTTAATACCGTACTCTTTATAGTTTACAGATGCCCTGTCCGTTCATTCTGTGGAATTGACTCGTTATACATGAAATAGGCTCAGAGTCGACTCTCAACTCAATGGAATCTAAGAGTGTGCATCTTTCAAACAAGTTTTGCAACCTGAAAAACTAGCCTTGTGGAGGATGTAAACGGCGTCAAACTTACAACATATAGCTTAGTACAAAAGTACTGGAACGTCTGACCATTACACCAAAAGGGACTTTAATAACCTTGCATTCAAATACATGTATTTGAAACGGAGTTGGTGCACCCTTGGACAAAAGTATTGAGACACGCCTCTGAATTATTAAATGCAGATGGCCCCTTGCTACCAGTGAGGGGCAATCTTAATGATTCAAGCACACTGAAGACATTTTGCACAACGCCATGCTTACAATTTTGTAATTTTGGGAAGAACCTTTCCTATTCCATCATGACTGTGCCCCAGTGCAGAAAGCAAGGTCCATAAACACATGGTTGGATCCGTGCCTGACCCGCAATAGTTTAGCTCCACCCATTTTCTCCCGGGTCATAAATTGTTCAATCCAAACTGCTTTTTGTATTCGGTCCAGCCAATCAGAGCTTAATGGTTCAGTAAATAAACAAATAATCATTAGGGTGCCTTTTCAACAGAGTCCATTTAGGATTTTAATACAGCGAACTCCCAGTGTCATTCCAGTGTTTTGAGGTGTAATAAATGCTACAAAATGAGGGTCTTCATCCAAGTTTTACTTTAGACAGGATGTCGAATGTAGCTGATTGCACAATACAGACTGAGCTACTGCCCAAGCTGATAAATATATTGAAAAAACACAGATTGTGAAGTGTGTCAAATATTTAGCTATGAAGTTAAATTACGAACAAAAGGTGAGATTATTTGTAACGTGAACATGAAAGTAGTTTACGAGAAAACAAAGTGGCTGGATACGTGTGAGCTGGAGGGTGTTGTTGTGGGCAAACACTCAGAAATATTTCAGTTATCTGGTTTGCATCTTCAGCTCAGTGCCTGCATGTAGTAATTCCTTCAACATGACCACTCCCCAAACCCCCTACTCGAAGCTCCACTCTAGCAACAGCCTTTACTCTATTAGACTTACAACAGTGCTCCAGGGTAGTGTTCAAATGATGCACTCCAAAATAAAATATTTTTGTTAATATTCCACTGAAGGTCGGGATTTCCCCTGAAAATCCTTTGATGGCGCTCATGACCTCTATATGACCTGGCAGAAAAACATCACGTATGACTGATGGCAGCGGAGGAGCATCCATTGTGTAATCCCAGGCCTTCAATAACAGTAGTTTTTCCAGAAAACAGTAGTTTGAGAAACTTTAGTTATTAAGGCAATTGGGGAGAATCCAGCATAGGTTGGTGGTTTTCCTGTTCAAAGATACGCAGCTCAACTCAGCAGTTGATTTACAAATTTAGTCACGTTAGAGCAAAGAAATGAGCACACTGTTCTGGACTCCAGCCCTCATCTTCCATCCTGGTTATGGCCCTTTAAGATCAAATTGTAAATCTTTGAACAAAAGATGTGACAAATGCTTGGGATTTATAGGCAAATTCAAATTTAATGAACATAAACAGGTACATAAGCTACTATTTTCCATAACTTGTAAAAAGCCAAAAAAAAAAAAAAAAAAGCTTGATCTGTTCGCAAAATAAAGAAAAAGTAAAAACTGAATACAGAAAATATTTGGACTCCGTGTTGTCCTGGCAGTATTTACACTATGTACAGTGTTGTTATATATTTGCCAATAACTCTTCTGTAAGGCACCAAATGCTAAGTAGCATGATACATGTCACTACAATATACAAAACCATACAAACATTAACAATCATCACAGTTAAATATTATGTTTGCTGTTGAAAGTAATCGACTGTTACTTGTGTGAGAATAATTGATTTTGGATGGTTGACCATCAATACTTTGCTTAAAAGGGCATTCCGGCCTAAAAAATAAGCGTAATGTGTTGTTGCAGTTTTCAATAGAGAGACGTTATATCCCTTAGCCTCGTCAGTTTGATAGTTTGATGTTGATCATCATGGTTCTCTCACTACATTACCCAGCATGTATTGGGTAAATACAACCTCTGAGAATTCCTGTGGTGCCCAGGTTGCCTTCCTTTTGCCTTCCATCTAAAAAACAACTAAAGCTCCAACCCAACACACGGTTTTTAAGTTCTTCTCACCATCAAGATAAGAATTCGAACCAAGAACCAAGGTTTCTAAGAATACAAACCAAAACAAACCATGCCAGAGTCTACCGCGGTACAGCATGAAGAGGTGGAATAGGCCTGTACACTTTGGCCGAAGTGTCCCTTTAAGAGAGTTTGGACTATAACATTGGACAAGTTGGTTGGTTTTGCAGCAGTTCGAAAATACCTTTTCTCCAGAGTTGATCATGAGACTGTCAGAACGTGAAAAATGATCTTTGATCTCCTTCTGAATTCAAAGATTCAACACAGCAGTCAAATTACACAGCAGCATTTAACAGAATCATGGGCAAAGTAAAGAATGTGCATGTGGTACTACGTGGAAGCTGAATTTCATGATACAACCGAACATAGTTTTTGAAAAAGCAGGGGAAAAGATTTCGAACACAGCAATCAAATGGATTATTAATTTCACTCAACATCACTCAAGGCTAACAAAACCTAGAAATGAATCATTTTCCGATTAAGAGGGGAAATGCAGTGCTCTTGGTGAATTAGATATGATGATTAATGCACAAAGTAGTGATTTTGTAATTGTCCAATGAATGAAGAACCCTCTGGTACTCTGAATTAAGGCTGAAAAATTAAAGGAGGCCTTTTGCCATTTTCATTAGCGAGCCAGTTCTGGGGACAGGGTCATCATTCTCAGCGTTTCAAAAGCAGGATAACGGCTAAAAGGCTACCAGTTGAAAAAAAAAAACGAAACTAAACAGTATCGGGGTGGTTTATTCTCACATTTGTACTGATCCCAAAAATCTATGTCAATGTGTAAACAAGCTGCAAACACGTATTCTGCCTTAAAATCACCTTTACAAAAAGATTTATACTGAAATACTGAAAGACATTTTACAACCGGGTGCCGGTGTTTCTTTTATCAAAAATGCTAGTAACATATCTAGGAACACAAGTCGACTGAAAATTTAAGGAAAGCCACATGCATTTTATTTTCTGTCAGTGTTTGTTGCCCAAATACATGTTAAAATACTGATTCTTTTTTCTTCTTTTTTTTTTGACATTTCTACCAAAACAGCAACTCAATGTCACAGTAGTCTGGTTGAAACAATAGAGCAAATAGGGTGCAGTGGAATCAATATGGATAAACTCTTAATTGTGACTTATTTTCGGAAACTGTAAACTGACAGCTACTTCCAAGTAGCCTAGAACGCGTGTAGTTCAGGAACGTGTGATTTGTAAACACAACAACCTTTCGGCTTGTATCGTCCGCATCACCAGGAAACGCTCTCTTGCGCTTACCAAAATCAACCGATATGAGAGAGAACCTTCGAAAGGCATTTTAAAATGATAAGGTTGAAACTAATATCTCACATTAAGACAAAAATAAAGTGCATATCAACACCTTCGGTATACACAAAGTATCATACTTTTAAAATACCAATTCTTGGTAAACAATGCAGGATGGCATATTACCATAAAGGAATATCTTGTTTTTCCCAAAAAGGCCAAATAACATCTGGTAGAAGTCTCAAAATATTACTCAAAGAACTTGTTTTCCCTTTTCTGTACAAAAAAATAGGCTGTCCATCAGCTGATCTGAGAGACACACCATGTCCTTTGAAAATGTACAATTTACTTATAAACTTAGCAAAAAACGGTAAGAGTTTTATTAGCCAGTGTAAATACATAGGGATATCCGTGGGGTATAAATACGGTAGCTAATTTCATAGGTTGGAAATCATCTGTTTCTCTGTACTGTGTCCTGTGGATACCAAAAATACCTATGGATGTGACCTCCTACGCTCAAATATCCAGCTTTGAGACAGGAGGACAGGTAAAGGCAGCAGTATTGCGTTTTTTTAATCTTTCATCCAGTGGCGGTTTGATTGCCAATGACTCGTAAGATTTCCCGGTGGATGCTGGGGTCTTGCGTGTTGATGCTCGTGTCGCCCACCTGTCCATCCTCGTAACTAGTCACATGTACAAAAAAGCAAGACTTTCATAAGCAAATAAACATAATGTAGGTCTTCTGCTCTCCGTTTTATCAGTGTCATTTCTGTAACTAAGCACAGCTTATATCTAAGACACAGTGACACCGTTATAAAGTCTTTGTCAAGCTGTAGGAAAACCAGGCCTGGCTTAATTTACTTACACAAAGAAAAATCGTGTACAGACATGATCTGTGTTTGGAACTACCCAGATGTCGCCATGCTTGTGCAGATCCGGCGAAGTAATAACTGCAGGAGTAAAAGTTGCCATGGTTACAACAACAAGGCTAAGAAAAAAGTGCTAGTGTGTTTTGGCTAGATACTGTACCTTCACATAAGGCGATGCATTTCAGATTACGACTCTGCAGAAACTGTGGCTGCTGACCCTTCTTCTGGGACTGCAACGAATAAAGGAACAAAGCTGTTTCACGCTTTCTTTGTATGTGCCTCTTCATCAGGTATATCTACCTTACATCTACTCTTGTTGTTTTATCATCTATGTGTATTTTGTAGTTTACAATCACAGGCTGTTGTCTATTTGTTTCTGCATCATTTGGTAGCCCCCACTATCCTGTTCATCAAAGTTAGGAGCCCCACAGAGAAGCCAGTGGGAAGGAATTATCTGAGTGTTTGCTCAATCTTAGTACAGCAGTGATACTGTCATGGTGTATCGCACATCAAAGTTTTTAAACATTTCAGTATCACTGCAGGACTGAGAATAGTTTACTAGTCCAGAGTGCCATGTGAACAGAAACTGTCCAGAAATTATTAACTGAAGGACTACAGGACTCTATTGGCTTCATACGTTTGGTTGGTTTATTATTTTAAGCCCAGCCACGACACTGGGGCTAATCAAGGGTGTTCTGCAGTGCTATAGTGCACATGTGCACACTAGGACTGTAACCATACATGTATTCGTAATGAACCGTCACGGTACATGGGTCACGATGTATTTCGGATAATACACGGTACGACGGGGAAGACATGATTAAAGTAATACGGAATCACAGAGTGACCAAAAAGCGTAAGTAAATCATTATCCTGGGTCGTAGTGTGGTGCAATAGTGCCCCCTACTGCCGTAACACTTACACATACATGAACATATAAGCAAGAGTGTGTTTACTGGTTAATACACTGCTGTTTATTTAAAATAAACGAAAACAAACCAAGACCCTTTCTTTAGAACTTTTTGTTGCTTAACTTTGCTGTATTGTGAACCGTACCGAACCGTGACCCCAAAACTGAGGTACGTACCAAACCGTGACATCTGTGTACCGTTACACACCTAGTGCACACACACAGACACGCCCACTGCACTGCTGTGCTGAGAATGGCCCACCACCTAAATGATACCTCCTCACTGTGGTCTTGTGGGGTTCTGACCAATTATTAACAGGGTAAAGATTGCTAACAAGTAAGAGAACAGATATGACAGCAGATGAACTGATATGCTACAGTGCACCTGTATGATAAGTGGAACTAAATACTGAACAGATGGTGTAGATACAACGTAGGTGTACCTAATAAAGTGGTGTGCTGGTGTGCAGTCATATTCAAAATTTTAGGGGCCCTGTTAATTTGGAAATGAGTACACACACAGCAAAGAACATCATTAATGCACAATTAATTTTTCATTTGTATACTGGGAAAAATAATGGCACAATTATCAGCGTGTTAAAATGTGCAGACATTTACACAGGACTGTATATAATCATGAAAATGGAACAAAAACATGAATATAATATTATAATATTGAAATATCAGCCTCTGATATTACTGATATTGCACAAGTACACAAGTATGAGCCATTTGCCAATCATTAATTCTTTGCTGTGTGCTGTGAGCATCCTTACCATTCACTTTTAATTAAGGCCTTTACATAATCCAACAAAGAGGATCACCTAATTTTTTAATAAATGGGAAGCTATACTGCAAACATAATATGTAGAAATATAATTGCAGTATGATATTTTGTCTGTATTGTGCTTTGATTCTCCCTCTAAACCCTCTAAACATACCCTTTCCATTGTTGAGTGATAATTATAATTGTCAGTCTGGGTAAAATTTTGTTTTACTCCCTTTTTGGTTTATGGGTATAAAACCTAAAATATTTAAGTGTGGCTTGAATCATTCAGTTGTGTTTCATTTTATTAACATTTCCATGATACAGCATGCTGTAAACCACATTAAAATCTGTTGTTACCTGCAGGTGAATACTGGTCTTGTTGGTGCAAGTCTCATCCTTTGATGAAACCTTCTGTTGTTTTTTGTTCATCCCTTTGGTAAGAAAAGTCAAATGGCCTTTTTGTAAAAATGCTATCACTAAACATTTACACATATACCATTATGGTGCAAACGTGGCAGAAAGCAAAAATATCAAACCTGAGTAGCCAAAGGATATGCTCGACAATGGGCTAAGATAAATTCCACTCCCATAGATGGCGCCATGGAGCTGCAGTCAAACAAAAACGATGATAACATTTCATATTTACTAAGAGGTTCTACAAACCATGTGGCCTAAGGCAATACAGCCTGACCAAATATGTACTGACAAATAGATGTTAGCATGACAATAAACATACTCAGCTGGTATGTTCTTTACCTGGAGTCTTGTGTTGGATGCCACAACCAAACCATTCCTCAAAATTGAGTGCCAGTTTTCTATGTGTGATCCGCTGAAAGAGATTAATATTCTGTAATTACACTCTGTCTGAAAATGAGTCATTTCCATCATTTTTAAACACTTCAGTTGGCTGCGAAATAACAACAAAACATAATGGAATGTCTGGAGATTAATTATAGTTCCGGATACTAGGTACATGTAATTAATAAAGACCTTAATACACTGGCAACTTGAGATTTAACTTAATTATTGTTATTAAGGTCAAGCATTAGGACTGTATGATGAAGCTTTCTTAAGCACTCTTAAGTTAGTGACTAAATGTCCTACAAGAAAAGTCAGAATAAGAATAGTAAAGATTGTTTCTGTTTTACCGAACTTTGAAGATTGTTTCTATATACCGAAGGGTATAGATTTCCCAAATCTTTACAATCTAGAAAGATGGGGGACAGCAAGAGCTTCAGCGTAAACTGAAGTGAAAAAACCACCCATTTTGAATACACTGTGTTTGTAGGGTTTAATTTACATACATCAGGGCTCCAGACAAAATAAAAAGCTTAGGAGCCATTGGCTCCTAAACATATTTGGGGGCCAAATTATGTTTTTGGAAATATTTGTTGTTATTTTCATTTCTCTTGGTTCTGATCGCCACTGAGATCAGACCTGCTCTGACTGAATTTTGACTGGTGCAGAAGCAAGGCTCCACATACCGACTGGAACCATATTCTAAAAAACTAATGAATCAAAATAATGAATCTAGTCGCATTGGTGACCATTTTAGTCGCCATCTGGAGCCCTCTGCATCCACCCATTAAGCCTTTCAAACAGAGACATGACATAAAATCTATATCAACACACAAAAAATATGGCTTTAGTGTCTGAATTTACTGCTATTGATGGTGCCACTCATGAAGAAATAGTGCTGTATCTACTCGCTGTTCTCGACACACTCCCTGCAGGCTTTTTTAAAAGCTGTCTAGAATTTTAGGTTATTCAAATTGTGAACAAATCTTGCGGTAACATCTTAGTACTGTCAGTTGTCAAACTTTGCAAATACCTGGATGCCTCCGCACTTAATTATAGGTCTGTTTAAACGCTCCCAGTCATAGGAGTTTTCAATCAAATCAGTGAATACAGAATTTAAACAGTTACATTCAAGCCGGCTTCTGTTAACATAGTACTGGAACAGCTCTCACAAAGGTATTAAATTACATTCTTCTGAATAGAGACTCCTGTAACTGAACCTCAACGCAGCCTGCTGGCCTATTGGCCAAATTCTCACACTAGCTCTTTCACCAATTGTTTGTTTTTCTGTTTGGGAAACAAAGAGGGAAGGAAAGTACAGCAAACCTAGGGCAAACCATCTAACCCCAACACCAGAAATCATGGTGTAGTCATGTATGGCTGAATTTAGTATTGCTCATTGTTTATAAGTCACTCTGTAGTTTGGGCCCTTTAAGGGCCCTTTAAGAGGTTATGTGCTGGACGACTGGCAGGGGTTCGTTCTTATTTCAGTTACTGGTGTTGGGATTGGCTTATGCGACACCTGGGTGTAGTTGGGGGTTAAGCACTAAGTGTTTAATGACTGGTGGGAATAAGTTTGGTGTTTAGTAATTAAGTTCAGTTTAGGTGGACCTAGGGTGTCGTTCCACCGTTATCCAAGGCTGTTGGTGTATGTGTTCCTTTTGTTTACCAGTTCTGTATTGGCCCACGTGAAAGTGAACCGAAGCAACCGAAGCTGGCTGTCTGCCTGCTCTCCTTGGGAAAGAGTAGAGGGACGTAACAGGCCCTGACTATTTTTCAGTGGTATTTGATAATGATAAGTCTATTAGGTTTTTTAGATTGGCAGAAGTTGGTACAGGAACAAAAACAATAATTTTCATTCCGAGAAATAAAGAGTGTTGGAAAATGGTTAAGCAAAAACAAATTGATTGTTTTTGGTGCACAGTCCTTTACACACTTCTTATATCTAAAAATAAAATCTGTGGAAAACTAAAGATACCAGAAAAGTGTGGGATGTGTGTCTTTTAATCATTTATTTTTTACTGCATATGATTCTGTTGGAAATATGGGTTCCAAAAACAATGTAATTATATTTGAGTACTATAGCAAAAGAAAGGTCTTTAACTCTAGCCTAAGGTTCAATTACTGGAACAATGAAGCAAAGGCATCATGACTGGAACTTACTGGAAAGCAAAGGTACTTCCAAAGAGGCCTTTAGCAGCTCTGAAATTGGATTCTTTGGCCGGTGGACTGCTAAGTAGGAGGAACTGGTGGGGAGTGTGCATAAACTTCAGTTGCTGTGGTGACAGAGAGAAGATGTAAGAGTATGCGTGCAAGATATTATGCCTTAATTCTTTTTGTCCCATTATGACTGGCCTTTCAAAGCAAGCGGTGTTGTGTGTGTGAATGAAAAATGAGGTTAAAAAAATAGAGGCTCTGAGAGTTATGATTTATGCACTTGCTGACTCATAGCTCCCTCAACTACAGACAATGTACTGGATTTTATTACCAGCATTCTTCATAACTACATAATAGGGCTGCACGATATTAGGAAAACATGCGATAATGTTGTTGAGTGTTGCGATGGTGATATCACATGGGATAAGTGAGTAAAAAATAGTGTTAATATTTTTCTGCTTTGGGTTTGCTGGTAACAGACTCCAGACGCTGACTAGTCTATGCAGAAAAAAATCTAATGCAATATTTCCATTCCAGCGTGTTGTTTTTTTAAAAAAAATAATTTACTTAAACAGAGCATTTAATGCCTCCCATAAAACATTTGAACCATTGAACAATGTTGAAAAAAAAAACCTGAAAATATTATTTTTTATAAATTTTTAATAAATCTTAAATAAATGTAAACATAATTTAAATTGTAGTTAGTTCTTAGCCAGAAAAAAATCTATAACAGCAGCACAGAAGATGAAGAATCTGCCCAGTGACTTTTTGCCCTCTTCTCTGTGGCTCTGGGTGAAGAGTTTTGGAAAAACACAATTTATTGCAGTTCAGTCAATAAATGCGATATGTATATTTTTCCGCAATATTTATATTGCGCATGTTGATATTGTGATGTCAGTAAATTTGCGATATATTGTGCAGCCCTACTACACATAGTTTCGAAAAACATTGAAGTTGCATTTGAGCATCAGGGACCCTTTCACAGACATACATAATTAAAAAAATCAAGCTAACAATTATGATCCTAAACACTTTTTAGGTTTCTGCAGATTTCTTTTCAGTTAATATAAGAAGACTTACTCTGGTCACTGGTAGCTTCACTATGTGAGACCTGTTACTGGATATGACCCTGTGGACAACATTTCAGAGCATTTTTCAAGGATTATATGGCTGAGTTATCATCTCTTGGCCATGCGTATAAAAATAAACATCCAAGCTTAAAAATCCCATCATTCTCCTGGACAATGATGTTGACCTTACAAATAAAGCATGCCAGGTATTTCAGACAACCGATGTTTTTTATATTCATAGAAATACAAAATGTAGACAGACGGTTCATTACCACTGCAATAACGGGTGAGCCAGTGAGTCAATTCTGTCCATCTGCTTCTTAATCTCCAGATATGAGGCCTGTTTGGCACAAAGTAAACATTAGACCAAGTCGCTTGAAACGCATGTTATCAAAGAAGCATGAATATCAAAATGTAATAGGAATATTGCATCTTATTCCACTAATACCTGGGTCATTTCTCTGATTGATGTGAGGCTATCAAGAGCTCTCATTACTCGATCATAGTCCTTTTTCTAAGAGAAAGCACCAGGTTATTATATGAGTGAGCATATTACATTTCATTTACATTTACGGCATTTATTAGAAGCTTTTATCCAAAGCGACTTCCATTCTCTACCTACAGGGGGCAATCCCTCCCTGGAGCAACTTAGGGTTAAGGGTCTTGCTCAGGTACCCAGTGGTGGTGCTGAAGGTAGGATTCAAACCCATGACCTCTTGGTCTGGAGGCAAGTATCTTACCCACTGAGCTACCCGCCACCGCCATTACCAGTTCTCCTTCCAGTGGTAGAACATGGCTATCTTAAGGATGACTTTTTTTTTACATGTATCTTTCATATATTTTTAGCTGAAGATGACGTATATACCCTTGGGTTGAAGGCCAGGGTCTGAGGGTCATTAGGATCCACTACAGAGGGATATGGCTCAAAAATGACAACTTTCCTTGGAGACTCCAGAGCAGAGCGACACATGGACACCAGCAAGTCGACAACCTGCGGTCAGTTATAAATAATTCACAAGATTATAAGAATCCTGAAAGGAGAGAAGTTTAAGTAACAGCTAAAATTGTGTGTATGTGCATGTGTTTGTTTGTGTGTATTCTATGGCGTGTACCTGGGCACCTGTGGCAATCTCATCAGCAGCCTCATTCATGACCCCCAGCGTTTGGAAGGCAAAGACACACAACTCTCTCTCACACACGGTGGGCTGTGAACACACACACAAATAACCTTATTAGCAAAGCTATGGTCCCATACGACATAACATTGCAGCTACACTCAATATATAGTACATATAGATTCTTCATCAAGATTCTCCTTTAGATATTTCATCAAATGCCTTTTGTAAACCATACCATACACACATACTTGGCTCTAGGCGAGCCTAAGATCATCATGTTAGGTTGACAGAGTACTCCCTGTGTTAAGCACTATATAAGGCCTAGTTGTTGTAATACCGTTTTGTGAAGCATACTGGTATACTGAGCATTTCTTGTGATCATTCTTGCCTTTTGTGATTTATGACTGTGGCCTTGTTTTTGGACTCTGCTTTTTACCTCGTCTTTTTGCTGATGTTTGTCTGACTCTGTATTTTTAGATAATCTCTGTCTGTATGTGTAGATTGCATTTTAAATCTAGGAGATTATAATAAGGGGTTGACATAGTTCTCTAATGAGTACCTACATTAATGACAAGGTCGCACCGCCCGCTCCCCTTAGGCTCCGCTCCCCATCCCCAGAATATTAGTTTTCCTGTGTCTGTCCTCCCCTTCTTCCCTTGTTCCCTGTAGAGTCTCCCAGCACCGTTTGTATCATGCCCCGTCCTGATTTCCTGATATGTAGCAAGTCCGACTCCGGATCTGCATGCCATTTACCCCTGTGCTTGTTGTGTTAATGTTTCTGGTTCTCCCCTATCTGTGTTACAGGCTCGCGCTGGTCTACCCTGATTCCCCACATTTGCCCTGAAGTGGCTGGTTTTCTGTTCGCCTGTTTTGTCCCTGATCCGCTTAGCCGGCCCGGTGTCTTTGGTGCCCTGTTTTTTTCCCCGCCAGCGCGAGTCCTGCTGTTGTGCTTTTGGTTTATGTATTATTTGCCTATGTTGTCCCCTGAGTCGGGGTTCCCCTGTTCTGTTTATTAAACCTTGTTTCTGTCTCATCCAGTTCGGCATCCTTCCCCTTCCCTTCACACACACATGCCGTGACAATTAATGAATTGGTACACACCCAAATTCGAAATGTTTCACCTTAACATGGGCACTGGAACCATTAGTTCAGCCATTAGTTCAGCCTGTTTCTGTACTTGTTTTTGTGGCTGTCAAATGAGAAAAAGTGTCTCGCTCAGATACGTGGAATGGAAAGGCGACACTGTTTTAACTGCATCTCACTCAGCTGAGGATTTCCCTCACAGTATGGCAGAGAGGACGCGGATCTCGACGGTAACCCGGCATCGTAAGGGATCTCCAAAAGTTTATCCTGGACCACAGGGGCCGATCACTCGTCTCTGGACTGTCGAAGGGGTAGGCCATTAAGTCGAGTATCATATACACCAGTTTTGCTTGCATACCGCTTATGTCAATCCTTGGTTATAATCTCCATTCAATGGATATTCTGAAATTGGTTGTTCCAAAAGAAATAACTGAATTGGGAGAGAAACTTTTAGGTTTTCGCCACCAGATGCTTGGAACAATCTTCAATCTTTTGTAAAACATACTATCCCTGAATGAATTAAAATCTCAGGTGAAAACACTGGAGGCCAGGCATTCTGCATGCAAGCGTTTCATGTAAGTATTTTTATTGTAATTATTTTTTTGTGTTGTGTGAATGTTGGACTGTAAATGTGTTACTGCTATTTTGTACCTGGCTCCCTTGCAAAAGTGATCTGTGATCTCAATTGGACAAACCTGGTTAAATGAAGGTTAATAAATAAAATACATTTATTAGCAAGCCCCAAACAGCAATTGAGACAGATTCTGATGTAACCATTGGCTGAAAAATGTCATGTTTAGTTCAGTTTCAGTTTAGAAGATTAAACATAGGGGCTGCTCAAATGTGTTCATATGGCTGGAACCGATATAAAATATAAAGCCTATAATGATATGTAGCTCAGCTTTAATTCTGCAGAGAGTCCACTTATCTGCTCGTTTCTCTTTTCATTTATTTTGTAGTCACACTCACTCTGAGCATTGGTCCATTTTGGAACACATGAGGTTCATCACAGACCACACAGAACTCGTTCAGGACTGGGATCCTCTGTTCTGCATACTCCATCGTCTATGATTATAAGATGAAAAGCACACACATACTCAAAAACATTCTCCGTTCAAACGTTACACTGCATTTAGAATGTGTGCAGTGAGAGTTCTCACCTGGACAAGAAAGCCACGATCTCTCACAGGTATAGACTTTGCTCCATTGTTTGGCTAGTCAACAACACAGGAAATATGGCACAGTTCTAGACATTGCTATAATTTAAAACATGATCAAACTAAATAATAACAGAACAGGAAAAAAATACACAGCAAATTCAAACTATGGAACATTATTCTAGGTAAGCATTTTCCAGGTTCTAATGTATCGATTCAATTCTACGTTTAAGTCTGGTTAAAGTATGAAAAATGAAACAGTGCCAGTTCCAGGACTTTGAAGCACATTTTTGCATAAATACAAGATCAGAGGTTCAAATGCTCCTTACCGGAGGTGTGGAAGAGAGTGCCGGGGCCAGGATGCCGATGAGCCCTGAGGTAAGTGAGAGGCGGCGGCTCTCACCGGCCGGCTCCTTGGGCAGCTCGCCTTTACCCATCTTGGTGCTGCTGGAGTAGGACCTGCTGAGCAGCCGGTGGTGGTGCTTGAGGCCGTCCAGCTCCTCGGTGCGCACATTGCCAGAGCAAGAACGGCTCAGGAGCCGGTGGGGCTTCAGAGCACTGCCACCATCACTACTCCCACCACTACCGCTGCCGCTATGCTCGCAGCGGGGCTCACCTGAGCCAGAGCGAGGGAGCAGCCGGTGAGGCCGCAGGCCACCTCCACAGTCCTCAGGCTTCACCGCAGCCCGCGGCAGCAGTCGGTGGGCCTGAGGCTTGAGGACTGGCGGCAGCTCCAGGCGCGGTTCTACCGACAGCGAGTGGCCTAGCAGCTTGTGCGATTTCCCAGCACAGCCATCCACTTCCGGCTTCACAGTACTGGAGCAGTTGCGGCGCAGAAGCCGGTGCGACTTGGACACACAACCATCTTGCTCAGGCTTCAGCTTCTTCTTGTTCTTCCCACAGCCAGGAGGAGGGTAACTGGGGGACCTTGGGAGGGCACAAGCAGAGAGCAGTAATGAGAAGATACAAACTAAGAACTTAAGTAACTTTACAATTTTCCTGTTGCCCCAAACATAGTTGGTACTTATTCATTACAGATACAAAGCTAATCTATCTAGCAAGTAACTGAAGCTTTCAGTAAGTGTACGATATACTACTTTAGCCATGCAAAAGGATCTAACGTGGTTGTGGTAGCGGGAATTGTTCATTTTTTTAGTCAAATAATTACTTTGACTTATTGTTAATTGTCATGCTTCAATACCTACTATACACTCCTAATGATCAGTGTGCCTGAAATGCTTTTTTGTATGTTACTTTAAAATAACCCTTTTAGTTCACAAAATAATCTGTAACTGGATGGTTCTTAATGAATATTTTTTGTAAATGAAACCTTTTTCCATTTTAAAAACCTCCATATGATTTATTACACAATCGCATTTACATCAATTATGTTCTAAAGGAACTAAGATGGACCTTTTTAAAAGAGTATAAATGATTTGATATGAAAGTAATCAAGTTATGAAGAGTAGGTAACTGAAATTTGAATTCCATATGAGAATATCACACAGAAAGCCATGATTTCAGTGCATTTTATGCTTAAAACATTGATATAGCATGTGAAAGCATTTCATTTGTTCCATATAATTTCTAAAAACTAAAATACGGTGACATCTGCAGTCTTCAAGTGTCCCTAATCCTTGTCATGTGTTGACAAGAGGCACCAGTATAATAAATATGGAACCTGAATGGAATATGGAAGTTTCCCCGCAGCATCGCTCTCATCTGCAGCAGCATTGCTCTCACCTGCGGAGTGTGGAAAAGATGTGCAGCGGAGACTTCACCTTCTTGTCTGTCAGCTTTTTGCTATGTGGGCAGTTGATCTTGTCTTTAGTATGATGCTTCCACTGCTGTGTAACAAAGGTCTGCATTATCCTTATAAAAGAGAGTAGGCAGAAAAGTGAGCTTGGGGGGGGGGGGCATCTAAATCAATCCTGGCATTCCATAAAATCCTAAAGCATGTCAAGTGTCAAACATTATTAGGGAATTTGTTACAAAAACCACTAAGAAATAAAAATATATACTTTTTCAGCTGATGTCCAAGGCCAAACCTGTCTTTTGTGGACACTTGAAATACATCAACGGTGGGAACTACAAAAAAGCACAAAACAGAAATGTAAGTTTATATCTGAGTTGTACATTTTGCAAGAAATTGATGAGCCTCAGATATCCATACATTTTCTCATATATATGTGTGATACAACCTGGTCCATTTAGATACTGTGTGAGGGAGCAGTGAAGACGCACAATAACAGGTTCTGTCCTGATCACATCCCAGGCGAGGGCAATTTCCTCCTTTAGACAAAATGTCACACATTAGTACAAACACTCGTTTACTAAAGAGCTGTTAGTCATTAGAATCTTGATGCTTGTTGAGTTTCTAATTGAAAATAAATCCTCTAGAGAGACACACTTCCTCACATTTTATCACACAATTACTGTTCATTTGTTCAATTTAAAATATTGGGGGGAAGTTGTTTCGTGTCCCTGGTCAGTGGCCACTAGAGGACGCTCTTTCTGTTTTGTTATAGAACTAGAGTAATCCCCCAATTTTACACAGATGTACATCTGTCTTTTTTGATCTGGGTGTAACTTTTGTACCGCAAACTTCCGAGTTGCATATCTCAGCGGGGAATTCGAATACGGGTTTACCTTTACCTTTTCTTTAAGGGTAATGAATTACTGAGTTTAAAATGACATTAAAGTGTTCTGGGAGCATATTTGGGGGCATATTTGGAGTTTACACAAAAAATAGGCATTATATATGTATAGAATTCGAATATATATATATATATATATATAATTAGCAAAAACATCCCATATGTAAAGTTAAGTCTGTAATAATTTCCACATTTTTAACACCTGTTTGAATATCTGCATCATATGACAGTATATAATATGGCAGTGAACAATACTTACATCTAAGAAACTGACATCAATGTGTAGATCAATGTCTACATCATCAATTGCACCATATTCCCTAAAAAACAGAAACACATACTTACACACAACACACATTTAAGACCATTATTAAAGCTACTCCAACGCTTTATACAGCTTTAGTTTATATTAACTAAGACAATGTCATTACATCACTAACATACACAAACACATCACCATCATCTGGGTATTTACGGCTGGAAATAGAAAGAATCCACTTCTAGATCCCCTTTCATACACTGAACACACACCTACGTGATACTATTTAGTTTTCATTCTTGTTGCAGTGAACATTGTATTTTTGTAATGAAACATGACAAGCACAGTATAATCAGAAAAATAAATGGTGATGTAATTACAATAATGATAATAAATATAGCCTCAAACAACTCACTTTATTGTTCTGTAGTTACTGACAAAATCGTGCATGTATTGCTAGTCCACAAGGCCACACGTTATTCTGTCCCATTTCAACATAATGTGGAAGAACATAATTCTCTTTGCACAACTGTGCGCCACATCTGGTTTTCAGCAGAGAGCCTTTTTCCATCAGCAGCCCTCAGAAACGTGTGAGGGCACAGCAAACTGATGACAAGACTATTCAGCACATTGGCAGGCACCCAAAAACAGCATCCTCAGCAAACTGGAGCACAAATGGCTACCAACTTCCTTCAGCAAGCAAATAGTGGCCTCAACCACAGAATGGCAGTGCATATGTAACGGTGAGCGCCAGGAAATCAAAAAAATATGCATATTCATTGAACATTCTCCATCAACTATAATTCTCCCGCTGACCTTCTTCAAGGTCAACATATCTTTGTTTAATTGAGGAACATTACGCAGGAAGTATTTCATTCATCTATTTAGTGGAGACAGTGGAAAGTTAAAGTGAATGCATCAGTTTAGAATGCTTTATTAATATGGACCATACTGCAAGATACAACAGAGTGAACCACATGTTTTCGGACAGAATCCTATTCTGATCAAATCTTTGTGAAGGCAGAGATTTGCACCCCTGCTTAGCAGTAAAATCACAGAAATGTAGAAGTTCTGTAGTCGCTGGCTTGGCCAGCCCATGACAAGAGGAGCTCCCGGTTAGCTCCCGGTTAGGGCCTCCATGGCCACCAGAGGGCCCAACAGAGCACCTTAAATGTCCCACAAGAGAGCCTGATAGATCAGTGATAATCACACAAAAACACAAACTAATGTTAAAGGGCTGGCTAGATAATGTTAGTGGTTTAATCAGATCTTACTGCTTCTGTCAGAGCTGCATTTAACCAGAACATTTAAAACACAAGAAAACTGATGAACGTATGTTTACTGCATTTTGATGAAAGCACTGCCAGTCAAACGAACATTTTCTCCTCTTTGTTAATGGAAAAAGCAGTAAGAACGTAACGTCACAAAAACCGTGACGCAAAATGTTTGAAAGCCACCGTTAGGTACCCGGTAGTATACCAGGCTACCACCTTGGGGAAGTATTCTTTCCTCGCTCTTCATTCTTTTCACCCACTGTCACTGCACTTGTCAGTAGTGATGACCTAATTAGTCTCAATATTCAAACTGCTCTCATCTAATTCATGAGTTCAGGTCCGTCCTGAGTAGTCTGTTTTTCCATCATATTGCTAACTTCTGAGTATTTATCTGACCTTCCCTGTAATCTTTTCTTCATCTTCTTCATGTTAACCAATTCTTCTTCATGACACTAGGTACACCCACTTCAAGTAATGTATTGTATGCTCTGTAAGTTCTGATTATTTTGATTTGTTTCTCTCTCACTCTGCTCCTATTAATGCTCCATGCTCAGCTCCTCTCTCACTCACTGGCTCACTTTCCCTCATTCCCTTTCTCCCTTGTTCCTCCTTGTCCAGTTATTAGGGGTGTAACGGTACACAGATGTCACGGTTCGGTACG
>JBBPDH010000037.1:10422928-10433542 GCA_037974565.1 Clupeocharax schoutedeni
ATGGGGATATTTTAAATATATAATAATGGGGAATCTTTAAAATATAATAATAAACATAAATCCAGTGTGTACTCGCATTTTTAATAACAACAAGCGACAACAGAACACGGGTAATATCCATGGGTTTTTATCTGTGCAGCCCACGGCCCGGTACCACATGACCCAAGGCCCGGTAGCGGTCCGCTGCCCAGGGGTTGGGGACCTCTGCCCAAAAACACTTCGGCAAAACTTTTCACAATCATTTGTATAAAAACCACAATCAGCCAGAGAGCCAAACAAACAGCAGTCTCTAACGCACTCCCTAGAACGGTAAACAAGGCAACATTATTGTCACGGAACAAGACAGAAAACATTTCATAGTAGATGACTGGGAAAGTCCTATTTACTGATGATGACTCCAAGTTTGAGATTTATGGCAGAATCAGAGAGATTTATGCAGGGAGAAGAACAGACCAGGGCCGCAAAACACACAAGAGCTGTGGAACAACTACCTAAAGAAAGATGATCGATAAATGCTGACTGTCACAGACACCTGACTTGAGGATTTAATGGGGGCATGTGAATACAGAGAATGCCTAGCATTTAGCAACATAAGATGTTTTTTAATAAATTTGAAAATCATACTGCTTTTGTGACAATGGCCATTGTTAAAAGCGCTATATAAATAAAACTGAATTGAAAATGGATGGATAATAAATGGAGCAACTTGGGGATTCCATGCCACCTTAAAATTACGCCATCATTACAGCAAAAGCATGACATACTAAATACTAATAGATTCTAAAAATGTTGTTTTCACTCAAATTTTCACTCAAATTGATAGGGTTTATATGATTTGTAATTTAAAAAACACTGCATTACATTCGAGAAATATGTCAAATAAACTGTTCTCAGATCCCAGATGCACAATGATTGTTTTAATTTAATCAAACTTGCTTTCAAAATTGTTCCAAACCAGGACTCTATTGCATACCGTTATGCTTTATACTATGTACCCTTAATAGCTCAATCTACAGAGTTGAAAGCGGACACTAAAGGTGTTTAGCCTCGCTTTAGAGAGAATATGAAGTTTAATCAGAAATATTCTTGTTGACACAGCTTGGTCCTATCAAGCAGGTCTGGAACAGGCTGTGAATATCATGCAAGCGAGAGACCACAAGACCACATGAGACATCCAAATGTACAAAGTCTGTTTGTCTAATATGGCGTATTCCAGAGGAATTTAAAGAATGTCTTCCTTTAAAAGGAAATGGAATTTCACAGGCACTTCGAATATAAACTTCACATGATAATACAGAATGTACCATCTTATAGAAAGTCCTCCAGAAGACTGGACGTTTGTGAGACAGACTGGGACACCAAGCAAATCGCACCAAAATGCTCATGCAGAGGTCAGTGTTCTGCAGATATGATCAGTGTTTATCTACCTATGTGCTATTACCTGAGTCAAGCCAGAGGGATGGACTGTTACAATTGGCTTGTTTGGATCAACAGAACAGAGCTGGATCAACAGTTCAAATATCCAAGGCCTGACTGCAGCAGATTCTTCAGTTTTAAAATGCATTCATATCTAATTAACCTACAAAATGCCTTCCATCCTCTGGAAATTGTGCGGTGTTCATGTTTTACTCTCCAGAAGACAGATACACAACACTGATCTTGGGCCAGAGTCCAGCATAGTTTGATAATTCCCCAACTCAAACATACCCACTAAATGTGGTCATTAAGATGAAATGAAAGATTAAGTGTGTTTGAGCATGCTGCCTCTGTCCACCCCACCCTAGAGACAGTAGCCCGATAGCTTACAATCTGTAGACAATTACAAATAACTGTATGGTTAGATTACAAAAATCATTAGAAAGAACAGCAACTCAAAACACCAACAGGAAACCCACTTCACAATTTGAACACCAGTCACCATCTCAGGACAGGCTAGAAAGCTATCAACTGGTTTAAGTTCATGAGCAAAACTCTTTCTTTCAAAGGTATCGCTTGACTCAGTCAGTGTAGAAACGGAATTTGAAACCATTTCAGTGACAAAAAAGCAAAAACTGTGAAATCATGATAATCATTTTCATGCACAAAACATTGCCTGGAAAGATTATTATTAGATGTATTTGGCAACCAAATAAAATGTATTTCTATGACAATATGACATGAAAATGTGCAACATCAGCACAACAGGACCATTTGGTCTGAAAATTTTGCACCCATTATCATGAAAATCATAGTGGATTACGATTCGTAACAGCAAACGTTTTTCCCGAGCAGCAGCCTGTGTCCTTAAACAAGTTTAAACAGCACCATTTGGGAAATCACTGGCTCTTCTTATTTCCGAGAGTAGGACCTCGTCTCTGAATTTATTAGGGCGATTAGGGAGTTCTCAAATGCTAGAGATATGCGCCTGTCTCCTGCATGAGTGCATTACAGTGTGAGCTACACTAGCTAGTCTGTCTCAGACAGCCCTGTGGGCTCTGATGGAACTTCACACACCTCCATGCCTGACAGGACTCAATGTGGCAGTCACAGCTGTGTGCCTCCTCCAGACTTCTCTCACTTTCTTTATTTCCTGTTTTGTCTTTCTGCTATTCCCTCCCTTTTTCCAGCTGTTTACCTGCCGGTTAAAAAGAACCTGACAAGTGACTATTTTCTGAGGAACACGCCTAGACCTATTAAAAACAGGTATTTAAAGACATCCCTGGTAACCACTGGGCCTGGGATGATCCACATCTGAAACTGTATGTGTGTGTGTGTGTGTGTGTGTGTGTGTGTGTGTGTGTATACTTTTTTGTGCCAATATATATTTGTTCATGCATTATAGGGCTAAATTATTAAGAAAAATATAATTGACTAATTCTGTAACCTAAATTCAGCTACACTTCCATATAAAATATGACTGTATAAACGTGTTGGTACTGTCAAGAGAACACAAAGAAAGTGTGCCTTGGGATGGTGAAATACTGCAGTACTCAGAGGCACGAGGTTTGAAAGTAGCGAATCCGAGAACATTATTTATTTCTCCTTGCTGCTGTTTGGCTGCTGCCCTGTGACACATCTCTAGCAGCAGGAGTCCAGAATCTCACTTGTGGAGCGTCTCTAGTGTTCTCGTGTTTTTCGTTTTGTTCTTCTTAAAGCCCTGTATGTTTATTACTGTAAAATTAAAAGTATTAATGTGTTTACCCTGTTTATACCAAAGAAAACAACAGCACATACTAAAGAAAACACACATGCATGAATTACAATACAGTCCTCTATAGGGAGAACATTGGTATTTTACATTCTAGCACTGCTGGAGCTTTGTGTAAACTGAACAGTACGAATAGAGGTTTGCCTTTACATTTTTGTCAAGAGTAATGTATTAAGCTTTGTATTGAGTTTTTTTAAATGAAAGTGTTTTGGGAGAATATTTAGGGTATCCTGTTTAAGAAAGCATATAATTGCTGAACATATTTGAAAATATTGTGTTTTATCTATTTTTGCTGTTTTAATGTAGCACTTTGAGATTTCGGACAATGAAAAGTGTGCTATAAATAAAATCTATTATTATTATTATTATTACACTATAAAAACAGGCATTTTTAGGCATTTTTATTACCACATCACAGGGTTTACTGTACAGGGTTTACTGGCTTATGGCTGAGTAATTTCTAAAAACACTAGAGACATAAGAAATAGCAGCCTGGTTAGCTCACAGTCCTGCCTGCTGAGAAAGGTGCACAATGCCACTATTTTCAAGTATTGTCACAGTTCAACCAGAGTTTGCAGCTAAAACCAGACCAGAGGAAAAGAAAAGCATAATCACATTATGCAAAAAATATCAAGGTTATTGCTTTATCACAGATCCACACCATCTGCACTTTATCAATGCTTTTACAATTGTGAGTTGAAGCCAATAACTGCAGTATTAATACACTTCTCTGCACCGTTATTTCAGTCAGAGGTTGTACAGAGGTAGAGTCGGGTGTAACTGGCTTAAGTCACAGCCGATGTCAGCAGGAGCTTGAGAATCTGAGGGTAGGTGGGAAAAGGAGCAAATGAAAGATTTTTCATCTCAAAAGCAACGCTCCGTGAGCTGTTGAGAGAAGGTTGGTGGTGGTTACAGATGACCCACTTTACTCACGTCCAATGAGATTTTTCAGTGGAGCTCTTTCCTAAATACCTAATTTAACCATAAACATGCTGCAGTTCTGACGACTGTCCAATATTAAGCTGCGTCACTGCTGCTCAACATACTAGAACAACATTTAGCTGTGGCTTGATTAAACATTAACAATATCTGACAGCACTCAGTTGATGTGCCTCTGCTTGCTCACAGCAAATGAATTATTTCTTATCTCTGATGCATTCGGGCAAATGCTTTGGCTTTGACTGTTTAGTAAAGGGCAGATGAAGAAAAAATCCGGAAAAACAAGATAAACCACAAGAACATGAAGAAGCCCCCAGGACACAGATGAAAAAGAAAAAGGATAAACAGAAAACTCCACTAGCCTATTTAAAACGAGTGTGTTTCGAGAACATGCTGGAGGAAATCACAGATAAATAATGTAAGTCCTTCTTCTTAGCAGATAAAGTGCCTTAATAAACCCTTGAATCTAGAGTCAGTAAGAGACTGATGACTTATAAGGCATGACCTATACATACTCGCTTTCCAGAAAGGTGAACACAACCTCACAACACAAATGTGAGAACTTTCAAAAGCATTTGAAAACTTGCTAATGCGGATACAAAGAAAACGAAAGTGGCCCCTTAGAGTCATGCGTAAGCACACAACTGCACAGTGAGAACAGTGTGATTTTTTTTCCCTCTGCATTTAACCCGTTCACCAAGGGCTGACCAGAGAGCAGTATGTGTGGGCAGTATATTGCTCAGCACGGATATGATTTCAATATCATTTTACAAGAATCGCATAACAAAAAGCATCAGCAATGGACAGATATAACCAATATATCGGAACACAAGTCCACCATCCTAAAATGAAAGCTTTATACTACTACATTTCTAACTCTAATCCAGATACATGTAGTCCTCATTTCTACATATTACATATCTTTATGTAACAGCAGATGTGTACATTAAAAATATCGGACACAGCCTTCATAGGCCCTTAATTCCCATATTGGCCTCAATCTCTTACAATGTGGAGGTTGGAAATTTGATGAACCGTGCTTCTCACGCCTTAACTACTGCATGTGCGTGCAGATGCAGAGGGAAATACGTTTAGTGATGAAAAAGGATTACATAATGATAGCCACAGACACAAGAATATAAACAAGACTCAATTGAATTCAAGAGAAAGAGGTGGCTGCGTGAGATGGAGGTGGCCGATAGTTAGGCTGATGAGGCGAGTGTCGTACGTACCGAGTCCTGTGAGGGCAGGGAGAGGCTGCTGGCCCTCACGTCCTCCACATCCGGCTCCATGTTCTCCTTCTCCTCCCCAGGGGAGGGCAGGACGTCCTGCTCCGAGCACGTGCTCACCAAGTCCGGCAGGCTGGTGGACGGGTACTTGTGGAAGTCTACTTCAGACTCGTCCTGGTGTGGCGCCAGCGTGAAATCCAAGCCAGTTGAAAAGAAAGCGAGACGAAGAGTGAGCGAGTGTGCGAGTGTAGTGTAAAAGAGCCTGGGTTTATTTTTAACTTTATCTATGAAAGCCACGCGACAAGCACATTAAGGTTCCCCTCTTCAATTTTTCAGAGACTCCAGGCTGAAGCTTGGCTGCTGGAACAGATGGATTGCTACAAATGAAGCTGCATATGAAAAAAAAAAAAAACATCTTATAGAGTAAACTCCTTAAGCATGAGCAAGACGAGTTATTGCAGGTACTGGGCCATGATGGGAAAATGATAAGAGAAAAATCTATACGTTTGTCTGTAGTGTCAGTGTGAAGGTTTTTTAAATATATATATATACCCTGCTAGCCACCACCAGCTGCACCAGGCCTGCAGTAGAGCGTAGGATGGCCACAGCCTCCTGATGCGAGAGTCCCACCAAGGAGTGACCATTGATCATCAGCAGCTCATCACCGGCCTTCAGTCGTCCATCCCTTTGACAGAAAGATCAAGCCTCATGTGAATCAGAGTAAGAGCTTTTCCCGTTATATAATAGAAAATATATGGAAAACGGTGCACTTTATAAATAGACACATATGTAACTAAGACTTTCAGCTGATTACTATAGGCATGTAATTCTCCAGAGTAATCCAAATACATATATACGCCCATGACATATGCTCATCATGCCCGAGGAACCGGCAAAGATATTCTTCAGCATTTATTAAACTGTGCTTCATTTAATTTTAGTAAATAATGTATTAGTTAAAATGAAAAAAATGAACAGTTTATAAGCCTTAGCAGTGTACACTCAAAAATAGAGCTTTAAGAGTATAATCCCTTAAAAAATCTGGCAATTTGTACCAAGTTCATATATAGACACAATGTACAAATACATATGCCCTGTTATGGGCCTGGTCAGTGGCACATTAGCCACTGCTTTTTGTTTGGGTTTTTGGGTGTTTCTGTTCTGGGGTTTTGAATACTGTTTGTTGTTTTCAGTTATAAGGGTTTCTGTTCATGCACTGCCTGTTCTGTTTTCTGTGTATTCTGTGCCTGCTCCTCATGTGGTTTTGTTTTGTGCTTAGTGTCCACCTGTTTCATGTTGTGTCACATGTTCCTTAGTTGCCACCTGTTCCCTGTTCCCGCCCCATTAGGTTTTGTATTTAGTCTTGTGTGTTTGTGCCCCTCTTGGTCTGTCCTCCGTCAGGTGTGAGCACGCTTCTGTTATGTATGTGTATGCTCGAAAGCCACATGCTAGCCTTGTTTCCAAGAGCTTGGTATTTGTCCTGGCCCGTGTGCCATTTTGTTTTCTCTGTTGGAATAAAAGTGCAGCAAAAGGATGTCTTGGTGTCCAGTCTGTGATTCCCAAGAAGGCTCCCGAGCATGGGGGCTAGTGACATGCCCTAATTAAAGGACCTGAAGACACAATCCCTCTTCAGAGTGACAGAGTGTCTATGCACAACAGTTAACATATATTTAAATATTTAAATTCCTAAAACAATCATCAAAAATAATAGGCTAATAAGCTTTTAAATATACTGTAAATATATGACACATTTTCGTGCTTAATTTCACAAAATGTACCAGTAAGTTGACCTAAAACTGCTCTTTCTAGTATTAGGAAAGTGTCACCTAAGACTTCATGACAACAATGAAATAAATTGCGACAACAAAGCTGTTCAAAGTGGAAATGAGATGGAATGCACCAGAATATTTCGTCTACTTAATACATTTAATGTTGCTGTTTATTTTGCCACTGGTCTAAAATGATTCTAGTCACACACAGATATGTCTTGTTTCTTGAAAATGAAGTGATACGACCAAATGCAAATATAAAATACATGATATAGTAACAGATTCTCAGTTTTTTTGAGAAATGTTAGCACACAAGAAAACACAGCAACAGGTAAAACTACTGAAATATTCCCCTGATATAGGATTAGGAGTAAGAAGTTCAATAGAACTGTTGAGGTAAAGACAAAATCTGGAAGTTCATGAAAATTAAATATTGAAATATTGAAATGTTCAGCACATGATCAATTAACATGCAGAAAGTGCCCTATTTGCCTTAATTCCATGGTGATAATGTCTTTTCACTTAGAAAATCAATAAGTGTATCATTTTTGGTGCCCAAATGTTCAAATACAAATAAGAGTAACTACATATGCCATCAGCCATAAGATGTTTGAAACAGCCTTTCAAATTGAAACAGCAGTGATAAAGTGATATCTGAGATCAGACTCATGCCTCCATGTTGTCATAAACAATAGAACAGAATGGAGACAAATACATTGTTGTACTTTTATTGTTTGCAATGGGCTGTGGTTGCACATAACTATCCATTTCAAACTTAAACGATAATTCCTAACTATAAAGCCCAGTCATAGCAGTCCTGTATGACCTCACTAGAAATAACCCACCCTCACTGTGGGGGGCTGCGCATATTTTCTTCTGACAGATGCTTAGTTTCTCAGGGGCTCATATATCCTGAACTTTTTCGGGGCTTGTAAAGCAATCCCCAGACAAAAACCGCAAAGCCTCATTTTTCTCTCTAAATGGTTCCTCCTTAACTTGGAATATTACCTGAGGAGGTCAATTTAAAATGTTTAGAGACAAGTGATCTTAATCTCGCTCAGTGCTTGGCTCATTACCATTCAGTTGTTGTTGTCGTTCACAAGTCTCTGCCAATGTGTGGTTTAATGATTTGCAACGTGAAGGAAGTCAGCAAATTCCTAAACACGTTACAGCTTTAAAAAGTCCGTGTTTAGGCGCAGTTGGCAAGATATTTGCGACGGGGTGGAGGAGACAGGATGTAGGAACTATAGGGATATAGGAGTTTCTCACGATTTAATATTTCTAATTTGATGCGTATTAGTGCTGTAACTCTATCCAACACAGATGTTCACTTGTACACTAAGAAGCCGTTTAAAACACATGCACAGGTATATATGTAAAAAAACATTGGAAGTGCATCTGAGTACCTGTGAAGCACAGGTAATATCTCAAAAGCATGTTTTTAAGAGACTTGCTTTGTTTCTGTGTGAAGAGAAACATCATTTATGAACACAAAGTATGTCAAATGCAGTATGTCAGTTCTTAGGAATTTGGACCTAGCAAGATCAGACTCGCAGGGACAGGAGGATGCAATACGATCAATTTGCATTCAGAACAGAAATACTAGATTCCAGGCCCCAGACCATGAATTCCAGGCTCTTTTTACAGTGCAAAAAGAACACAAAACTCCATATCATCTGATTTTCAACATTTAAACACTGTATTAATTAAAATGACTAAAAATGAGGGAAAATAGTTAAGGTGGTAGTTAATTCATTTGTGCAGTCTCAGTGGGGAGTACATTAAAAATGTAATTTGAATTTTTTTTTTTTATTGAGTATTTTTATATTGATTATGAAAAAACCTCAAACATGCGTTAAAAGAATATTTACTGACTAAATAACACTATTTCAACAAAATGTCACTATTTAAACCGGCAGGGCCAGGTGTCCTCACATAAGAATGAGCACCACGTAATGTGCACTCACAAGGCATTTTTCTGAGCTGGAAAACAACTGTACACCTGTGGAATGTTCTGGTGGGGAAATATTTCAGTGCACTGCTTCAGTGCTTCAGTATTTCAGTGCATATTCATTTTCTGTGATTAACTGCAGCCTAACCAAAGTGAATGGTAATTTCAGCATAGGGCTGGGCGATCTGGCCTAAAATCTAAATCTCGATTAATTGAACATTTTAATTCGATTACGCTTAATGAACGATAATTTTATTTATTTATTTATTTGCCCTCATATTTCACTGACAAGTTTTGTACAGTAAATATGCTCACATATTACATGTGAGAGATTTTCGAACGAAGGGTGCATTACTTGATTTTAAAATAATCACACACACTTTCTACTCTCTATATTTTTAAAGGGAAAATAATAGTAATATTATAGTAATATTAATAGTAATAATACATTTTGATCGATTATAGGTTCTGAATGTCGATTTCGATTACTTTTGGATTAATCGCCCAGCCCTATTTCAGCATTTAGTGTGCATATATTGCAACCGCATTAAGGTACATTTTGCACTGAGCCTGCTCACACACATGCATCTGGCCCAGTGCACTAAAACCCTGTATGGAATTCCTGCAATTATTTGGTCATTAACAAAGCCGCCTAAACTAAGTAACTGACAAGTCAGTAATCAATAATACTCCACCAGCATACTTTCCCGAAATTATGACAGACACAACCATTAGAGAGAGAGAGTCTATTTCGAATTGGCCAAAACGTGGACGATGCAGTGGCTTTGAAGACTGACGAGTGTCCTGGAGTACACTCGAGTTACCATGACACTTTGCATATGTATGAGATGTGGATGAAACGTTGCTGAAACAGTGTTACCATGGAACCCATGGTTGTCACAACAGCCCATGATTGCCTCTTAACGATGGAGCCTGAAGGCAGGATGTTACCTCTGAGCAGCTCCTCCGTCCTCCACGTGGGCCACTACGATTCCATGTGGAGAGCGCTTAGAGCCACGACCACCTGTAATCTGAACGCCCAGGCCGTCCTGCCCCTTCACCATGTGCATCTTCCAGATACGACTGCCCTCTCTGGGCTGAAAAGGAGATAAGGGGGTGAGCGGTGGGGGAGAGAAGAAGAGTCTTAATTAATAAATATAACCTCTTTAGACAGGCAGCCACATGCAATATGTCAAAGATTTTGTGCACTTTCTGTGATGTCACCACTCATCAGCACTCAAACTTCCAAAATTGCTTAAACCTGAAATACTAAAAACAGTATGGAACCTCCTTATCAATGATGATAATAATAATAATAATAATAATAATAATAATAATAATAATATATTTTATTTATTTAAGGGCACCTTTCTGGCACACAAGGACACCGTACAATAAAACAAAGTCCAGTAGTGAATTGATGTTTCTGAGGTCAGGTGGTAGTGAGTTCCAGAGCCGGGGAGCAGAGTGGCTGAAAGCTCTGCTCCCCATAGTGGTAAGATGGGCAGAAGGGACAGTTAAGTGGATGGAGGAGGATGA
>JBBPDH010000037.1:10940428-10952148 GCA_037974565.1 Clupeocharax schoutedeni
TAGTGTAAACCATAAATATGCCTCCAAATGTTCTCCCAGATCACTTTAATTTAATTTGAAACTCAGTTTAATACATTGCCCTTAAAGAACATGTAAATATAAACCCGAGGATTAAATATGGAAAAGTCAGGAACGAGAGAGACAGAGAATGAGAGAGAGAGAGAAAGAGTAAGAGAGAGCAAGAGAGAGATACAGAGAGAGAGAGAGAGATGATCACACGAACGAGAGAGAGACAGAGACAGAGAGAGCGAGAGAGCGATGATCCACGCGCCCCGGAAAGGTCACGAACTAGAGAGAGAGAGAGAGAGAGAGAGAGAGAGAGAGAGACAGGCAGACAGAGAGAGAGAGTAAATCCGCGCTAAAATATCAAGGTGAAAGTCATCAGCGCTTGCATATTATAGACCCAGCTCCCAACCCAAATTTGTGAATAGATTAACGGCGATATTTTTTATATCGCGCGATAAGAGTCTCGCGTTAACGCAGCACTAATATGGATATTTCAGGTTGTGTTTGGACAGATTCCAAACATGGCACTTACCCAAAAAAAAATGGTGGGAACAAAACTTACTCATCTATCTCTAATGTCCCCAACATAAATTACACCAAATTGATGACTATGCAGTTTATTAACACTAGTGTTCCTGACAATGGGTTCTCAAAACCAAAACCCGCCACATGTGTAAAAGACCACAGACCTGAGATGGAGAACAGTAATCCAGAGTGTGTTTGTACGTTTGTAAAATGTATTAGTGTTTGTAAATGCAAATGTACTTTAAAATGCCGAAGCTTCTGACTGCATGCAAAGAATTCGTTTTCTTAAACACTGTGAGAGCTGTAAAGAGAGTATAGAGGATTTTTCATCTGAAGATGAATTGCAGTATGAGGATGAAAATACAGTGCTGCTTTAAGCATTATCTAAGTGCGGAGACAACATTTAAGTGCAGCGGGGCAGAAAACTAGGTCTTTGAGGACTAAAAGCATGTTTAGCTCTCCATTAGTCACCCTTTTTTCCCACCTGCCTGCCACCCTCGTGTGATGGGAGGATGACTCAGGCCACACTCATCCATAAAAGTCAACCATATATCTCCCTTGGTTTAATTCTGGTTTGCTAGTACACAGCTTGCCAGCATTTTTGAAGGAAAAATCATAGCATGATGAGGAAATTGGCTTTGTAAAACACACATAAATGAGAATAATGGATAAGTTGAACTGGAATATAACCTGAAACATCCTGAACAACCTGAAAGTCATCAAAGTAGATAAAGAGAGCCCAGTTAAATAAATATTTCATACGCAAAATTATTCCACTTGGTCATTTATTTATTGAGGAAAATTATCCAAAATTATGTGAACTTTGAGAAAATTATGAGAGGACAATAAGATGTTAGTGGGCACACTGTGTTATTTAAAGAACATGGATCTACTGAAGTGTTAACACATGTTTGTGGACACGCATCATGGCACAAACTAAAGAGATGACCTGAGGACCTTAGAAAAAGGGTTGTTGATGCCTATCAGTCTGAAAAAGTTAATGCCCTACCATAGAGTCATAAAAGGTCATCAGGAGCGGCCCCTGCACACTCCAAAAGACTGGAGCCTCTGCAGCAGGTGGAGGATGCCTGTGGAACAGAAAGTGTTACAAATAATTTTATTAGGTTATTTGGGCCATACATTTACATGTGTAATAACAGATGAACAGCCTCTACTTCAACACAGTCAGCACTGCTAATGCCCTGAACCAAGGGCGTCGGAGGGGGGCGCATCGGGGGGGGGCGGGTTGTTTGCACTGACGATTCACTTCGCTCACATGGATGGATGCAAACCGGGAGCCGATTTCCACTGGTATGTGTATTCCCCTATCGATTAAGTGAAATGGATTCTTTCGCGAAAGATTCAAGATTCAACAGCGCTGGGTGAACTAATCTTTTATGTTAAATGTAGGGGTCCAAACTAATCATTCTGAAATGTGAAGGGGACATGTCCCCTTTAGGTTGAATGGTGGTGACGCCCATGCGTGAAACTAGATTCAACACCCCTATTAAACATGACATCCCCTTAGATTTGGAGGCGGGGTTTGGGGTGGTCTGAGGGCGTGTCTAAACGAACGGACCTAGGACTGCAGACAAACTGAACGCCAGTCAGCGGGGAGACTCATTTACACGGTAAGGGTGCAGATATCTGTCAAACGAGCACAAACCAAATGAAGTTTTTAAGTCATTTCGACTAAATTCGTTAAAGTGCGTGATGTAAGTAGTTTTGACTGAAAGTGTAAGGGTTTTTTTTTTAGGCTGTAGGCTTATTTCAGTTACACTTTGAATTTCATTCATCGCTGCTAGTCGGTTTTTGGACGTCTCATTCTATCGGACTGGGTGCAGTTATCCTCTGTTTTTTTTTAAACCTATATTTGTGTAGAATTTCCGTTGAACCGAATATATAAAATTATAAACGTTGAGAGACTGTGGGGGCGGAGAAAAGATGGTAACTTCATGCCGCTGAGGGAATATGGTAGGTCTGTTCTAAATGTGTGCCAGGCTGCGTCGCGAGGTGTGGGCAAGCCGTAAACATTTCAGCACTTACTATGTCCTATGCCGTCGATAACGGTTTAAGCTGGAGAATGTTGTCGCAACTACATTGGCTGTCCTTTTGGAATCATTTTTTTTAGCTTTTTTATTGTTCAAGAAAAGGTTCAGAGGATTCAGCACGTGTCCTGCTAGGAGAATGGCTGTGGTGTTTCAGTCTTTTGTGATGCCAGTGTACATAAACGACACTGCTGGTGAAAATTGAACCTGTGAGTGTGTATATAGGGCGGAATACCACCGTAGTGCCAGTTTTAGGCGACCAAGAAACGTCAGTGTTGCCGAGGGAATTCCTCTCTTTTGGATTTGTACTATCTACCGTTTGCCACGACATCAGAATGTTCAGCAGTGGGTGAGAATAAGGGGAGAAACGGCGGTGGCTGCGGCAAACTGGCTCCATTCCGCAGAGCATCTTTCACTTTTTCACGCCCACGAACGGCTATTGGGCCATCACGAGCTGCTGTGATGGCCAGACAAACAGCTGGTTTTCTGCTCTGTTGAGGTCGTATAACACTCAGAGTTACGCTCATCATTCATGCCAGCTCGTCTACATGTAACGGATTTCTTATCCATTAATTAGCCCCGAGGGGAGCGGTGGAGCCGACAAATGCGAGGTGTTAAAAAAGACGCTGGACCTTTGAAGGAAGAGCCCGAGCTCCATGGTTTCCATTTAAAACCGGCAGCTTGCACATGAAAGCACGCTAAATGTTGTGAAAATAAAGTGTAATATCTATACAGTGGCTATTTGTTACGTATAAACAGTGTGTGGCGACGGTACTTTTCTCAAAGGTACATCAGTGGTGCTGGCGTTTATATTTCACATCAACATCAGAAGGCTGATGCTAAATAGAATGACAGACAAGTATTGGGACAAATTATTGGACCAAAGGGAAGTGTATTTGAACAGTGAACCCAGAGTATGAAGTGCCCCACCATATTTGGGGGGGTGCTGCCTTTTTTAACAACAGCAAAAAAAAAGTTAAAAACATCACCCCCACCTGCTTTTAGGGTTTCTTTGAGGGGGGGGGGGTCTGGGGCTCGATCGGGGGTACAGTATCCCCCCGTAATTCGAACCATGAGTTAACCAATCTGTATATCTGCTCTTGACTGTCAGAACATGAAGAATTAATCCTACACTTTCACACTTTTTATATGTCCACTTTTAAAAGAACACGAGACACTTGAGCAATTGCAAATACCTATGACACGTTTCACACAATACTTGAATTCTCAGTGCTCAGCTCATATAAGGGGTATAAAGACAAAAATAACACTGTTCACAGTTGTATTATGGTGTTTTAACAATGTTCCATCGTGAAAACATACCCAGTAGAATACATTGTGCATGTTCATCTGTACTATAAAACACAGAAAACAACAGAATTCAGAATAGACTAACACAATTATTATGCGTCTATGAAGCCGAAACTCTTTTCGAATGTGAAAGAAGCTGTCATTGCTGTACAAGGTAGATGAATACGGCTAAGTTGTTACTCACTTCATTATCCAAAGCTGCAGTAATCATTGCTGTGTCATTTAGCCCACACCTCTTTATCCATTGTCATCTTGTCTTCTCTGAAATTGCTTTCTAAATTGGCTTTCTTGTTTAGTCACCAGCAGGTTTTTCTTCTAAAAATGAATTCAAGCACTTTGTTTTGTCTTTTCATGATAGAATTCCCCTTCTTTTGAATCACCGGCTTAGTTGTCAGTCAGTTATGTTTAATATGTTCTTTCTTTGGTGTAAGGCTAACCACCTGCTTTGTCTCCCAGGAAGAAAAGGTGGTTCTTGAAGAGCAGTATTGGTCAACGCCATGGGAAAGGATTACTATAAGATCCTAGGTATTCAATCTGGTGCCAATGAGGAGGAGATCAAAAAGGCATACAGGAGGATGGCCCTCAGGTTTCATCCAGATAAAAACAAAGATCCTAATGCTGAGGAAAAGTTTAAAGAGATAGCAGAGGCGTATGAAGTCCTGAGTGACCCAAAGAAGAGGGTCATATATGACCAGTATGGAGAAGATGGTAAGTGGAGTAGCATCCTTTGTGTTTTGTTCAGGGAAGTTGTCAATGCCATTCATTTTATATAATATTGATAATAATTATAAAATAATAATAATAATTTTAATTTCCTGCCCGCGATACGAGAAGGTCGCAGGAATGCATGTGTTCCTGCAGTTTCCCACGTGGAGCGTAGAGTGTTTCTCTGCGTGTTCTTGTGTTTTTTCTTTTGTTCTTCTTAAAGCCCTGTATTTTTATTACTATAAATTAAATTCATCTATTGCTGTATTTACCCTGCTTACCAAAAGAAAAAGACAGTGCACACCAAAGTAAACGTAGTTGCGTGAATTACAGTGCAGTCTATGTAAGGCTGTACATATATAACATCAGTATTTACATTCTTGCACTGCGGGAGACAGCAGTTCAGTGTACACCAGGACTATTCAACTAGTGGCCCGCGGGCCAGATCCGGCACTTTTGAATTTTTTCCAAAAAACTTTTCAAAATGGCCCGCAAAACTGGCAGTAAATCAGTGTGTGATTCGTGATTGATACAATTATGGATTTTGGATTTTTCGCCAAGATTGGTTATCTGCTGTGTTGCATAAAATTAGCCAATCCGAGCACAGAAGTAGCATATTATTAGCCAATCGCAGCCGAAAGACTCAGGATTTGTCAGAAAATGGGTGTGTTAAAAAAAGCAGAACAGAGCTGGCAGTAATGAAAGAGAATCTGGTTACACACACACACACACACACACACACAGCGAGGGGAAAACCTCTGTAGTTTTAGCTCACTGATTTATTTACTCTAACGACTTTAACAGTCAGAGTTCTCGTTTAGAACCCGACGGCGTTAAAACGGCTATGTTTGACGGTTAAAGCGGCTCTGACACAGTGCTGGACTGGCCATCGGGCCGATGGTTAATTTGGCTTGTCAGTACGAAATTCTGTGGCCCCCGAACCCGCAGTGAATTTCATATCTGGCCCACTGGCTATTGAAGTTGAATAACCCTGGTGTACACAATACATTACAGACTCTGACTTAGCTTTAAATTTTTTAAGGGTAATAAACTGAGTTTAAAATAAATTAAAGTGTTTTGGCTTCTTATGTAGGGGCATGCTTAGGGTTTACATGATAAAAATATGCATTTTTAGGCACGTCACAAATTTACCACAATGTGGGGGGTTACTGAAATGCAAAACACGTTTATTTATTTTATTAATCAAAATATATAGAGTTATTTCTTGTATATGTAAATGGCTAATGTTTTGTGTGCATGTAAACATTATGGGTCGGTTTCCCGTACAGGGATTAAGCCTAGTCCTGGATTATGTAGTGCTGTGAATAGAGATTTTCCACTGAAAAGGAAAGGGTAGTCCAAGACTAGGCTTAATCCCTGTATGGGAAACCGACTCTAAGTGTACAAGTAACCAACTGAAAGGTGTCTGCATACTGTTTAATGGACTGAAATAGACTGGTGTATTTATATGAAGCCCCAGCGTCTCAGTCCATAAAAGGATCTTCTTCCTCTTCATGCAACTCCAGAGCTGGAGTTTTACACTCTCCAAAAGCAGACCCACCAGTTCTAGAAACACGGCTCACATTTTAAGCCCATCCCTGAGACCTCTGCAATAAGGGACGTTTTGTCACTTGATGCTGATGTGGACATGACCATTTTTTTTCAAAGAAAAGGGGCAATGTGTCTGTGGCAACAAACAGATTTCATTTAATTCCATAACCGTATAACATCGCAGGCCACGTGCCAGCATCATTCATTTGTCTTTAGACAGCTATTCTTGGTTTTGAGATGGGATATGTGAGGAATGCTTTGATGTTCCTTCCACAAGATTCTATCTCTATACCTTTTAACAGTTTCCACAAAGCTGTCAGAAAACCTAAGACTGTTCCAAGATGTAGCCTAGTGCCTGCAGCCTGCAGATTTGTGCATCGTGAAATTGATTTTCTTTGAGGATAGCCTCGCTTTGAACCTTTCCAGCCAGAAAGTTGTGCAAATCCTGCAGGCTCTGAGTGTTTGATATAGAGCTGCAGAATACATAATGTAAGGCATCCCTTCCTCAGAGGCACAGACTCAGAAGTTCCTTCAACTCTGCGTATCAGTAAAAGGTGCTCAGTACTGTAAAATCAGGACTGACCACCTGTTCTAAATGTGGGCAAACCCCATCAGTTTAAAACACGATTTTCACTGGAGATATAATAATTTCCATATGACCCACCTACAATTCTAACAATGATTTCCAATTTCTAGGAACTAATGTCTGTTTTTAAGGTGCGAGCAAGATGCATAGTTAATTCTTTTCCTGGACTAAATTGGCCAAATTATATTTTATATGATAGAATACGCAAACTGGGATGTCTCAGCATAGACTCCAGCAGTTGCAGGGTGTGCATTTGTTCTTTATTACAAGCCATCAATTGTAAAACTTAACAAGTAAGTGTTAATTTTGCAGAACCCTACCAAGGAACTTACAATGCTGTCTTAAAAGACTTGATATCCCAATTGTTAAAGACAGAACCAGGCATTTGTTTTTTTGTTGGCTAACCATATATTTAGACAATCATTCATGTCTATCCCTATAGACTGTTTTCTGTTTTCACACCAGTCAAAATATGGAAAATGAATAGCCTATAGGAGTTTAGCCACGTATAATTCAGCTATGAAGTATGGGAACTTCCATATATCAGTCTTAAAGGCACACTAACGAAGGCAACCAGTTTAAATATAATAGGCTGTTTTAATAGAAAGGCTGTTTTAGTAGGTCCTAAGTAAGTATCGTAAAGTATCATATAGGTTTTTATTTCATTTTGTATTTTCTGGACCACCACATTAACCCCTTGTTTCACAGCTACTAATCTAAGTACTGTGAATTTACTGTGTAATAGGGCTGGGCGATTCATTGAAAAGTAATCGAAATCAACATTCAAAACCTATAATGGATCAAATTTTTCCAGGTCGATCATTTCAGTTACTTTCCCTTTAAAAATATAGAGAGTAGATAGTTTGTGTTTCCTTCAATTATTTTAAAATCAAATAATGCACCCTTCATTGAAAAATCTCTCACTTGTAATATGTGAGCATATTTACTGTACAAAACTTGTCAGTGAACTATGAGGGCAAAATAATAAATAAATAAATAAATAAAATAATCGTTCATTAATCGTAATCGGGTGAAAATATTCAATTAATCGAGATTTTGATTTTAGGCCAAATCGCCCTGCCCTGCTATGAAAAGGTGGTAGAAGTGTAATGAAGTCTGGATTTGCAGACAGGTGATTAAAGTTTAAAGAGTTAAACTTGCTAAGGGGTAACAACAGAAATGTGGTAAGTTGTTAATGTAGGAGAACATCTATGTACTGTTCCCATCTATTTTAATATATGTTGTCTTTTCTCAGTATCTAAAGGTGGCACTAAAGGCAGTGTGCCTGGCAAGCTTTAAACTTCAAAATGGAGAAGTGTGAGCAGTTGCAATTGCAATCAAATTCACTGCAATGTCATGAACTCACACTCACTAATTAGTGTCTAACTGGCCATGAAATTATCTCCATGTCTAGTAAGGACTTCGATAAACTCTAATAAAAGGAAGCTCACCACGAGACGTAATAAAAGTATAAAAGAATTAATTTATTTTTCTTGCAGCAAGGGAAAAAGTCTAAGAGAAGAGTTGTTCTGAATCTTAAGCTTTTGCTTTGCAATTTATCTAGCAGTAAGCAATGTGTGTGCGCAACTAGGTTGTCATTAGGTTAGTCAAAACAAAAGACTGTGGGTGTGTCTGAAATCGCTTACTACAGTCAGTGCACTGAGATTTAGTGCGCAGTGCGCTCTGCTGTGGGTCAGTGCTGTCCTAAACGGAACACTAACGTTTTGCACTTAGCGGAAATGATGGACTAACATTTTTCTCCAGCCACAAAAAAAAAATCTGCCGGTTTTACCGCAGTGTACATCAGTAAAATAACTTTATTAACGTTACTTTAGTATACGAACTAGCTGCCTCCACTTGGGCTTGTATTTCACTGTTTGCCGCCACCATCCAACTCAAAAACACGTTGAAAGTCCCGCCCCTCCGCTACGTGGTCAAAATGGCGCCCATTTAGTGCATAGTGTACATCATTCTGCACTGTGTTTTCTGGCCGATTTCAGTGCAGCATCCGGGTTCTTTCAGATTTAGCTCGGTCTTCAGTGTGAGAGCATTACACCCTAAAAAGTGCGCAGTTTCGGACACGCTCTGTGCATCTTCTCTGTTCCCGGACACTTCCAGCTGGATCGCGCCATCCTTCTATCAGAGATACAGAGAAGACAGTCCTCACAGAGAACATATAAAAACAAAACCTCAGGTTACAGGATTATAAAACTCAAAGGTTTCTTAATGATTCTATGTGTGCTTGAACTTGCTTATATATATAAACCCTAATAAGAATAATGATTTAATATGAAAGAAACTTTAATAAGGATAACATTTCTCCAACTGGTATCTTCTGATCTGAACTCTAATTGATATTAGTAAATATTTGTGACAATGACCATTGTTAAAAGCGCTATATAAATAAAATTGAATTGAATTAAATGATAGTGATATATTCTTTTATTATTTCAAGAAAATAAGACAATTTTTTTTCACAGGACTGAAAACTGCCGGAACTGGCTCATCTAGCGGACAGGGGACTACACATCACTACACCTTCCATGGGGACCCACACGCCACTTTTGCCTCTTTCTTTGGGGGCTCTAACCCCTTTGATATATTTTTCGGCTCTGGACGGCATCGGGGAAACAACAATGGCTTCGCAGATCAAGGAGACCATGATATAGACATTGACATGGACGGAGATGATGACCCATTCAGCTCTTTCAGCCACTTTGGCTTCAATGGGATCAATGGTTTTCATCATGGCCGAAGACACCGTAACGAGCCTTTGCACAGTGGCAGAAGGAAGGTCCAAGATCCCCCAGTGGTGCATGAGCTGCGTGTTTCTCTGGAGGAGGTCTTCCATGGATGTACCAAACGCATGCGCATCACTCGTCGCCGACTCAATCCGGATGGAAGGACAATGCGGACAGAAGACAAGATCCTTAATATTGTCATCAAGAGAGGTTGGAAAGAAGGGACCAAGATCACTTTCCCAAAGGAGGGCGATGAGACGCCTGAGAACATTCCAGCTGACATTGCATTCGTGCTCAAAGACAAGGGGCACCCACACTTCAAGAGGGATGGCTCCAACATTATATACACTGCCAAAATCAGTCTTAAGGAGGTATGTGCCTTTTTTTGCTTCCTTGTAGCCATATCTACACATCAACATATGAAGTTCCTAGTGCAGTTTCTGAAATGCTTGCAAATGTTTAGGGCTGGGCGATTTGGCCTAAAATTTAAATCTTGATTAATTGAACATTTTAACTCGATTACGATTAATGAACGATTATTTTATTTATTTATTTATTTATTTATTTATTTGTCCTCATAGTTCACTAACAAGTTTTGTACAGTAACTATGCTCACATATGAAAAGGGAGAGATGTTTGAATGAAGGGTGCTTTACTTGATTTTAAAGTAGTTGAAGGAAACACACACACTATCTACTATCTATATTTTTAAAGGGAAAGTAATCGAAATAACCGACCTGGAAAAATGTGATCCATTATAGGTTCTGAATGTCGATTGCAATTACTATTTGATTAATCGCACATCAGTGGCTCCAAACCTTGCTTCTGGAGTAACCCATTTTACATTTGAATCATTTCCAGCTGTAGAATAAAAATTCCAGCTTTAGAAAAACACAATTTATTGCAGTTCAGTCAGTCTTTTGCGATATGTATATTGCGCATGTTGATATCGCGATGACGGTAGATTTGGGATATATTGTACAGCCCTCCTCCTTAGCTGGAACCTTGGCATTGAGGAGGTGTTCAGAGAAACCTTTCACGTAAGAACAATGTGGAAATGAGGATGGGAGACAGTTAGACAGGTAGACATACTTATTAGGCTGTTGTGTGCATTGCTCTGGTGGATCGTTTTTGAGATGACTGCTGTTGGGGCCTGTAGAAATGTGGAATACATGACAGAATGAAAAGTCAATTGTTTACACCGAAGCAACTTCTTTGCTGTCTTTGGGGGAATTTGAACACATTGAGCAAGTTGAGCAAGCTTTGACCTTGAGTGGAAGCTAAAGACATCTTAACACCATAACACATATGACATGAAAAACATCTGTCATGACATTTCTACAGTTGTATATGTTTCACTCTGTGCATTGTAAATAAAGATCTCATAGTGTACGGTGTTTAAATTGCTCAGAAATACCATTACCTGCCTTTCACACATTGGCTCTTCTGAGCCAGTGAGTCCCACCATCCATTCAGCCGCATTAGCATGGTTGTTTTATCAGTTGCTCCACTTCAGCTCAGGAATTGACTAATTCAGTCTTGTTAATTAGAATAGAGACTGCCAAAATATGCAGGACAGGAGTACTCAATGATAACTAGGGACAATTAGGGACAAGGTGTTACACAGAATAAGTCAAGTAAAATGGGTTTCAGGGTGTGGTGAAACCTTTTTTTTACCTATTTAATTCATGACATTTCATGAAATACACAAACCAGATAACTTTGTAAAGCTAGGTAATTAATCAAACATTCTTGTTTATATATAAGATTAGATAGCATCAACTGTGTGGTGCAAAAAAAAGAGATGTAATAAACATTCAAAAGAAAGAAGGTGTGGGAGGTATAGCATCATACACTAGAACTGCAGTATTTGAAGGTATTCATTGTAGGGCTTCCCCAAACAGCCAAGTCATACTGTATAACAGCCTTATATGTAATATCCTGCAAAGGTTGAAATTTAAGGTACATAAAATCAGTACCTCGGTACCCTTCTCTGTAGGGCTGCAGGATATTAGGGAAACATGCGATATGCGATAATGTTGTTGAGTGTTGCGATGGCGATATCACATGCGATAATTGAGTAAAAACTCAGCCTCTATGGTGTTTATGTTTTTCTGCTTTGGACTCCAGACGCTGACTAGTCTATGCAGAAAAAAATTAAATGCAATATTTCCATTCCAACGTTTTTTTTTTAAAGAATGTACTTAAACAGAGTATAAAATATTTGAACCTGTCAGGGGTGCAGTG
>JBBPDH010000037.1:10952248-10962528 GCA_037974565.1 Clupeocharax schoutedeni
GGTTTAATTGATTTCATGCCAGGCCCAATAAAAAAAGTGTTCCTTTAATTTTTGTGAGCAGTGTATATATATACAGTCGTGGACAAAAGTTTTGAGAATTACATAAATATGGGAAATTGGAAAAGTTGCTGCTTAAGTTTTTATTATAGCAATTTGCATAAACTCCAGAATGTTATGAAGATTGATCAGATGAATCGCATAGTCCTTCTTTGCCATGAAAAGGACCTGCTGAGATCATTTCAGTAATGGTCTTGTTAACTCAGGTGAGAATGTTGACAAGCACAAGGCTGGAGATCATTACGTCAGGCTGCTTGGGTTAGAATGGCAGACTTGACATGTTTAAAGGAGGGTGATGCTTGAAATCAGTGTTCTTCCATTGTTAACCATGGTGAGCTGCAAAGAAACGTGTGCAGCCATCATTGTGTTGCATAAAAATGGCTTCACAGGCTTCAAGGATATTGTGGCTACTAAGATTGCACCTAAAGCAACAATGTATAGGATCATCAAGAACTTCAAAGAAAGAGGTTCAATTCTTTTTAAGAAGGCTTCAGGGCGTCCAAGAAAGTCCCGCAAGCGCCAGGATCGTCTCCTAACGAGGATTCAGCTGCGGGATCGGAGTGCCCCCAGTGCAGAGTTTAGTCAAGAATGGCAGCAGGCAGGTGTGAGCGCATCTGCACGCACAGTGAGGCCAAGACTTTTGGAAGATGGCCTGGTGTCAAGAAGGGCAGCAAAGAAGCCACTTCTCTCCAAAAAAACATCAGGGACAGATTGATCTTCTGCAAAAAGTATGGCGAATGGACTGCTGAGGACTGGGGCAAAGTCATATTCTCCGATGAAGCCTCTTTCCGATTGTTTGGGGCATCTGGAAAAAGGCTTGTCCGGAGAAGAAAAGGTGAGCGCTACCATCAGTCCTGTGTCATGCCAACAGTAAAGCATCCTGAGACCATTCATGAGTGGGGTGGATTCTCATCCAAGGGAGTGGGCTCACTCACAATTTTGCCCAAAACACAGCCATGAATAAAGAATTGTACCAAAACTACCTCCGACAGCAACTTCTTCAAACAATCCAACAGCAGATTGTTGAAGAACAGTGCATTTTCCAGCACGATGGAGCACCAAAGTGATGACTCAGTGGCTCTAGGACCAAAACTTTGAAACATTGAGAACTTGTGGTTAATCCTCAAGAGGCAGGTGGACAAACAAAAACCTACTAATTCTGACAAACTCCAAGAAGTTATTATGAAAGAATGGGTTACTATCAGTCAGGATTTGGCGCAAAAGTTGATTGAGAGCATGCCCAGGGCTAACACTGCAGATACTGACTCTTTGCATAAATGTCATGTCATTGTTGATAAAAGCCTTTGAAGTGCTAGTAATTATATTTCAGTACATCACAGAAACAACTGAAATATCTAAAAGCAGTTTAGCAGCAAACTTTGTGAAAACTAGTATTTGTGTCATTCTCAAAACTTTTGGCCACAACTGTACACACACATGCTGGAGGCATAAACCACATATGGTAGCATATTCTGATAAGGTAGCATGGATTGATAGACATGACTATAAATTTACACTACGATAGAAATGTCTAGATAAAGTAGGAAGTTTTGTCAGAACAAGGTGCAATCTTTTTATGTAAGGAATAATGAGTGCATGTATTTCCTTGCAGGGAACTATGATTAACAGTGGAAGAACGACTTCAAGCACTACCCACCTTTTGAAACATTGAGAAACAGCAGCCGGAGTGATGTGTCATATCATGGAATATAGCTTTCCTTTTGCCATTGAGTGAGACCAGAGTAACGAACTGTACAGCAGATGAGGCATCCAGCTTTTATCCTGCTATCCAGTTTTACATATGAAATAGATCTTGTAAGCAATCATCACTTTTTTGGTCATGATCACATGGTGTAACAAAAATTCTCAGGATGGTTGCCACAGCTGCACTACTAATGTTTTCAGACATCAACAGGCCTAAACTCTCACAGCACTGAATTCAACCAAGAAATGTATTTCAAACAAGGCAGTAGCAAACATGCACTTGACAGAAACAGCTACGTAGCGGCGCAACAATGTGTATCAAAATACCAAATTACTGCTAAAAATGTTTTGCCAATAACTTACTATCTGGACATGCTAGGAATCTTTTAACTGCAGATTTGGATTCAGCACAGTTGGTTTCATGTACCAAAACCTGTTTTCCACTTTAACATTTCATGCTAGCCTTCCTGATCATGTGGAAGACTGGTTTCTGTTTAATTACCAAATAAAGCAATTGTGTGACAGGGCTTTAGCATACACACCAACTACAGATTTGACAGACGAATAGAATTTGGGCCCATTTTGTGAACTTTATTTTAACATTTCTTCAAACTTGTAATACTTTATATGCTACATTCATAAAAAATGAAGTCATTAGCAATTTTTTTGTTTTTTCTTATTTTTAAACTTTCCATAGGCTAGCATTAAATCCCATCACTAAAGCTGCTTGTAGAGGTTGTGAAAAGTTAAGAATGAAGCCACTCTACCGTGTATTTATTCACTTAAATGCACCCCCACCCACATTACGTTATGATCAAGGTTCTGCTATAATCATCCTTTCACAAACCAGAGCAAAATACAAGCAGCTACATGCTTTTCTCCAACAATGGGGGAGGAGGAGGAAAAAACAAACAAAAAAGGATAATAAAAAAAAGAAAAACCATCAAAGAAGCACAGAGTCCTAAAAATGTGGAATTTTCATCGGTTGTTTTTCATTTTGTACACGGTGGCCTGTGTTGGACAGATCAGCCATGTGGTCACATTTATCCGTAGAGGTCATCATCATTGTCCTCATTGAAGACGTTCCCTCCACTGCCACCAGTAGAGCCCTGGCTTGGTCCACTTCCTCCCTGGTTACTGGAGGGGAATCTAACAGAGGAGGTTTCATAATTAATTAGCATTCATGGAAACCACAGCAGCAGTCATTGTATCCCCGCAACTTAACTAGCATTATCTTAGGGCTGGGCGATTAATCTGAAAGAGTGATGATTAATCGAAAAGTAATTGACATGCAGAACCTATAATCAAACAAAATTTTCCAGGTCGATTATTTCGATTACTTTCCCTTTAAAAACCCTACTGCGTGTGGAGTCACGTGACCCCGCTCCGCTATGTTACGTATTTCCGACATATTTTAAACACTGAGACAACTGAGCAACTTGTCAGCAAACCAGGGCAAAAAAAAAATTGAATAAAAACCCCCCAAAAAAACCCCACAAAATCGTTCATTAATCGTAATCGAGATAAAATGTTCAATTAGAGATTTTGCCCAGCCCTACATTATTTATGTATTCATTACTTCTCATTTAGCCAGTAGAAAAATATGAGTCAAAGCAAACTTCTCACCTGAAGCTTCCAAAGCCTCTGCTTTGCTGCAGAGTCTGTGCAAACATCTCGTATTTGCGGATGTCGTTGTCACTGACAGAGCGGCGGGCAAAACGCATGGCTTCTTCAAAGTGGTCCTTCCTGATTTCAGGCACGGGGTCATCCTCTTCCACCTCCTGAAAACAGAAAAGAAAACCAGGATTTTCAATTTTCAGCAACTACTCGAATACTTCCACTACAAATGGATTACAGTAAAATTAACAAATAAAACCCACCATTGCTGAAGGGTTGGTCTGTCTCTCTCGCTCCCTCCTAATCTCGTTTTCAATGGACTCCCGGATGGCCAGTTTACAGGCCCTCTGGCAAATCTCTGTCAAGTCGGCACCAGAGAAACCGTTTGTCATCTTAGCCAGGAAGTCCAGGTCCACATCCTTGCGGGAGAGAAAGCAAGATTGCAAAATTGTACCTGCATATCAATTTCCGTCCTTGCTTTGATTATCTACATGAGCCAGAAATACTGAAAACTAACCCTTATAAAAACAAAAAGCAAAGATCAAACTAGGCCAAAATGGCTGATAAACTGAAAGATAATTATTCAGTGTGCTGATTGATGGTCTCTGAAATGTTTTGGCAAAAGGTACAGGGTCCTGATTATTCTATACCTTGGAGATAGGAGACTTCCTGAGGTTGGCCTTGAGAATAGCCATGCGAGACTTCTCATCAGGCAGTGGGATGTAGATGAGCTGGTCCAAACGGCCAGGCCTGAGGATGGCAGGGTCAATGATGTCTGGTCTGTTGGTGGCGCCAATGATGAAGACGTTCTTCTTGCTAGACATGCCATCCATCTCAGTCAAGATCTGGTTAATGACGCGATCTGCTGCTCCACCACCATCGCCAACACTTCCACCACGGGCCTTAGCAATGGAGTCCAATTCGTCAAAGAAAAGAACACAGGGGGCAGCTTGACGAGCCTGTAGAAGAGTAAAAAAAAAAAAAAGGCCAATTTCCATTTAGTACAGAATCTCCATTTTCCTTTTATAACCAAAGCTATAACGAATAACTAAGGTTTCTTTACATTTCACTGAGCTTTCAAAATATCTGGGTGTTGCAAGGTGTACAATGCAAATTCACCCAATTCATTTGCTCTCAAAAAGAACCAGAAAACCTTTGTACGAGTTTAATATATATACAAACATCTCAGCTTTAAACATATTAAAAAATCTGTCAAAACATTGTTTCACGATAATCTTTGGCACAGGACATGTAACTATTTTGTAAAATAATGATCTATAATATAACTTCAAAAGGTATTGATCTAATAGGGTTGGTGGGATATAGAGAAAAACAGGATGTTTTTGACCTTCAAATATTATTAGTGCCTTAAATCTATGTACGACTTTTAGCAAGCAGTAGTAAATCAGTAGTGAGGGGAAATATACATACCTTATCAAATATCTCACGAACATTGGCCTCAGACTCTCCAAACCACATGGTAAGCAGTTCAGGGCCTTTGATGGAAATGAAGTTGGCCTGGCACTCATTGGCAATAGCCTTAGCAAGCAGAGTTTTACCACAACCTGGTGGTCCATAAAACAACACACCCTTGGATGGAGTCATACCAAACTTCAAGAATTTGTCTGGATGTTCCACAGGGTACTACAAGGGAGGGGAAAAAGAAAGTGCATATTGAGAAACAGATATTAAAAGATTTAATAAGCCTTGATGAACAAAGAAAAATGTAAGCTGGTTACCTGGACAAGCTCCTGAAGTTCTCTCTTGACATCATCAAGGCCACCAATGTCCTCCCAGGTGATGTTGGGCACCTCAACCACAGTCTCGCGAAGAGCAGATGGATTGCTCTGACTCAGGGCCCACTGTGAGATTAGATCAAATTAGATCAAAACAAAGCAACTTTCATTAGCTTTAGGTCACTTTGGGTACCAGAACAAGTTCTCTAATAGCCTTTTTTGGCTGTCAATTGGGTAAATGTGTAATACCTTGTACTACATTTCGTGTCAAGTTTATTTAAATAGCACATCATGCACAAAAGGTCAATGTGTTTTACAGGAATAAATCAAAATTCAACACCCCATCAACTTTCAATAGAACTGAATTATAAAGTTAGAAGGAAAAACTAATATTCATACCCTGAAGTCATCCATGGTGACAGCCAGAGAGTTCATGACCTCTGCATCGATTGTCTCATCCTCCAAGTCTATTAGGTCCATCTTCTTACGGATGGCTTGTAGTGCAGCTTCTGAGCATAGGGCAGCAAGATCAGCCCCCACGTGGCCATGGGTCTCATTAGCAACCTAAATGCAAAATGCCATGTATTAGCGCTGAAATTCTAAAATTCTGGAAAATTTGCACATTTAATATTTGCACATAGTCATTGCACTACTCTGCACACACCCTCTGTAAATGTACATACCCGTTGTACAGACACACTGTAAATGTATTTATACACTTTTATACATGTTAATCTCTGATTCAGTAGATAACATTCTGCAAATCCATGTCCATATCTATTGCATATTTATAATTACTGTAGCAACATGTAACTGTTCATCTACTTGTAATTCAACTTGTTCATCTACTCGTTAATCCTGATTATAGTTAATACAAACTGTACATTATGATCAAATCACTGTACATCAATCTGTAAATATCATCCAGTTTCTTCTTGTAAATATAACCTTACGTGCACTTATAACATACCTTTATCCTGTAATTGCTGCTTACTGCACTTCTGGTTAGACCTAAACTGCATTTCGTTGCCTTGTACTTGTGTCAATAAAGATGAATCTAATCTAATCCATTTGTTATCCTGTCTGTTAATTTGTTATCCAATTTGTTAACTTTTTCAAGCACTTAGCAAAGCATTTGTCTAATATGTATTCATTGTGGCAAGACACAAAGACCTAACACACCTGCTCTAGGTCTACATCATCAGCCAGCTTCATGTTCTTCGTGTGGATCTGCAGGATTTCCAGCCTTCCAGTAGCATCAGGAATACCGATGTCCACTTCCCTGTCGAAGCGTCCTATGAACGGGAATAAAAATATAGCATGTGACCTTTGTGAATACGGAATGAACAAGAGCCCAGGCCACTTCAATTTTTTCAACACATACTTTAAACTTATGCTGTGTGTCATCATTGGATGGGGCATAAACTGTTTACTCATACTGAAACCCTTACAATAAGCCAACTCAAGATCCTTATCCTTCACTTTTAGCATTCAAAAGTACAAAAGTTTATTAAAAAAAGTATCTACCACCATCCTGCTTGATGCTGATATATCCAAATGTAAACATTTTAATTAAACCAAGTATTGCCATTAACTGTATCAGCCCTGCAAGTCTTTCAGAAATGTTTGCCGATTTGTCCCTTCAAAACAGCTTCTACTCAAGATGCGGATGGGAGTGGTCACATTAAGTGCTCACATCAGGGGCGGTGTACTGATCGTTCTGAAGTTCTCATTTTGTAATCTAGGCGTATGGCGTAACAAATCAGTCCTGTGGTGACCAAAACACAGTAGACTCAAACAGCCTTTAAAACACTAAAGCTCAGGTCAGTTCTGAACGAAAGACAAGTGTCACTGCTTCTGAAATAATCGGCCCGTGAATGTTCATTTTAGAAACACTAATAAGCTTCCGGCAAACTCAATTAGCCACCCAGAGGTAGCATCTCAACTTTTCTGGGTGAAAAAAATACGTCTGAAGTAGCGTGAGAAGTTTCAATATCCAGAAAGTTTAAAGCTTAGCAGTTTTATTTTCTGGATCTTTGAGCTGCTCATTTCCGTGAACATGTGCGCCCATTTTCGTCCGCGGTCTGTGGAGGAATTCTTTTTTTTACTTTAGTTAACTAAAGCGTTTAACTGAACTATTTTTGCTCAAACTGACTCTCTGTCGTCGCTATGCATGGTTTTTCCTATCCATTGTCAGCCATAAACCAATGCAAAAGTGTAGGTACTCTGCTCTTTAGCCAAAATTACCACCCAACTCACTGCATAGAAGAATTAGTACCCGCATTAACCCTCACCTGTGGAAACCCTTATAGCTACCTAGCAACAACTCAGCACCCAAATAGAACATAAAAGCAACCACTTTGCAATACCAGAGCTTCCACCCAACTAGCTACACCGTAGCAACTAACAAACAGTTAACATAGCAACCACAATCACATCACATTTACTTGTAGAAATACAATCGGGTTTATCATCATTCTTTGGTAGAATGACTCGTATTTAGGGACATCATCGTGTATCACATTCTCTTCATATTCATTTAACAGACATGTCCGATGACATTTTCCTTCTGGCATACTTCATAATTTATTTATTGACTACCACAATGTTTGAAAGATGGGATTGTCAGAATGCAGGGTTTTCTTTACTCCAAACATTTTTCCATAGACGTTCTGGCTTCTACATATTATTTTTCTCAAAGTTTTAACAGGCAACAGTGGTTTTCTCCTTGTTACCATGCCATGCACACCACCACTGCTTAGAAGTGACCATGAGTTTCTGTTAGATCTTGGGGACTTTCACATCTTGCTCCTGGAGTGACACCTGCTGATCGACCACTCCTAGGGAAGGTAACAGTGGTCTTGAAATTCCTTGAGTTGTACACAATCTGTCTGAAAGCGGATTGGAATATAGATTTTGATGGGGCAATAATCTTGTGATGTGAAACCATTAATATTTCCCACAAGTATTCCATATGTATTAATTTCATAATGTAGACAATCATGTTTTTACCTTTTATTTACTGCAGTCTTTTTTTTTTTATTACACAAAAACCATGAACAGTTGGTGTATAAATGGTATATAAACAATCGGATATTACTGTACTAAGAGAGCCGCCATTTGCTGAACGTCTGTTTCTAGCACAAGTGCACCGCCCAGCAAAACTGCTATCAATCTGTCGATAGCAGTCATAATTTAGAGTTTTAAATGGACCAACAGAAACAGTGTTGTGGAGCCTTACGTTTAATTAACCAGTTAAACGTGAAACCGGTTAATCATGACATTCCTCTGTGCATGTGTGCAACAACCAAGCATCATATTTGTCGTCTCAGCTGGCATCTCAGCCATTTTTAAGAAATATTAAAATGGCACAGCAAGCTCACCAAATCGCCTGAGCGCCGGGTCAATGCTGTTTGGTCTGTTGGTGGCTGCCATGACGATGACATGGGCCCTCTGCTTCAAGCCATCCATCAGGGTGAGCAGCTGAGACACGATGCGCCTCTCTACTTCACCATGGGTCTAAGGAGGCAGTAATAGATCAGTTTACTGCACCACAGAAACTCATTACAGGATACATTACGGTGGACACAGTCAATCCTTTATAATTATATACCCAAACCAGGAACAAATATGGTCTACCTAGGTAATATTTAACCTTCTGGTCCACCTCCTGGGACATTTTTGTTCACTTCACTCTTTTTGACCATTCTAGCCGTGTTAATGCATATGGAATGAAAGTTCAAGGGTCTGGAGTTTTTTTTTCAGATCTTTTAATTTTTTAACTATATCGTTAAATTTATCAATAATATGCTCCATTAATCCAGTTGTAACGTTTATTTCACTCTTTTGTGGCTACTTTTAAATTCTAAACTCAACACTTGAAAAATGTAGTGTTTTCTACCAAATTTTTGGCCCCAGTAGCGTTAAGAATGGCCATTTTTGAGGTTGTTTACTAACAAGTGCATTGTTCAAACAAACTGGTATTAAAAAAAGGAATAAATATTTGAAACATTTTAAAAGTTAGTTTAAAACATTATGTAGTAAAATTAGCAAAAAGGTATAACAATCTCTCAATTATACATAAATCTATGTCCATTATATAAAATTGCTCGCCTGGCCAAAAATGGGTAAATGACAATCTGGAAGAAAACACTAAACTACATTTCTCAAGTGTGGAGTTAAATAAACATTTTAATCTAAACTCTATGATTTAACTGTGTAAATTAAAAAAGGTCGTTTTAATGGGTTTCAATTGGACAGAGGTGGCCATGAGGGAGCTGAATGTATAGTAAAAATTAGGTGGGCCAGAGGGTTAATTTATGTATCAAAAGAGTTCACAACTATAATGAAATTGTATAAATAATGAAGAAAAACGTGTACTTACACATTTTCCTTACACAAACCAACAGGCAACATGATAATTAACATGTTAACTATCTCTCACCTTCTCTCTCTTGGGTGCAATAGCATCCAGTTCATCAATAAAGATGATGGCAGGAGCGTTCTTCTCTGCTTCTTCAAAAGCTTTGCGCAGGTTGCTTTCAGATTCGCCAGCTAATTTACTCATGATTTCAGGACCTGAGATGAGAACAAGAGTCATATAAAACATATGTTCACTATATAAAAAAAATTTAAAAAAACCCAAAAACCTGCAACCACAAAAGGATAAGTTATAGTTTAGCTTTAGGTTAATTAATTGTTGCTTTACCATTAATAAGAAAGAAGAAGGCTCCAGTTTCATTTGCAACTGCACGGGCAATGAGAGTTTTTCCAGTTCCTGGGGGTCCATAAAGCAGAATGCCACGAGGAGGCTGGACAAAATTAATTTAAAAAAAATGTTATTTACATACAAAGACTTCATCTCCTAACTAGTGTCATTTTGTGCTCAATATCTTACAATGCAAAATTCTTACCTTCACACCGATGGCCTTAAAGAGTGCTGGGTGCCTGAGCGGGAGCTCCACCATTTCTTTTATCTGGGCCAGCTGCTTCCTGACACCTCCAATATCATCATAGCCCACCTCATTGAGTGATTCCTCCTCATCCTGTCATAAATCATACTTGTTTTATATGAGTAAAAAAGTAGACCTGCAAAATTTGAATGAATTTAACATGATGCTGACGTTGCACAAGCGTGAAATATACAAGTTAGCTTCTAACCCATCA
>JBBPDH010000037.1:10968317-10979338 GCA_037974565.1 Clupeocharax schoutedeni
TCGCTCTGGTGACTTTTTTGATAGTAATTTTGAGTCGTTTGGTCCGCGGTGGTCCACAGCCCCCTCACAGCCTGTTGATAAACAGGTCTGTCGCTTTTGTGGCACGGAAAATGGTTTTGGAGCAACGCAAAAACATGGCGTCACACGTCCTGATCCGTGCTCCAGCACGAAACACTACATGCGAACCGCGTCCGAGTCCAACTGAACCGTGTTCTGGCTCACCTCTTCCTAGCGGGCCAGAGACGGCTAACATACCGCGCCCCGGCACAGTTCGGAGCACTCACACTAGTCAAACCAACCGCGCTCTGGTGGTCAAACGCACTCGGGCACGGTTCACCCTGCCTAGTATGAGTACACCCTTAATCGCACACGCATACCACGATTGGTTTGCTCAAATTACATATCCTGATTGTTTTACTATTTATATTTAACGTACAGTCTTCCAAATGTGTTCACCAAGTTATGGAATGACTTAAAAGAACATGATATTTGACCACATTTTAAGCCAAAGTAATGCAGAAATCCACAGAATGCTAAAGGGTTACTGGGACCAGTCTACATAAAGTCTGTGGCAAACAGATGATGCTTTTTGTTTGAATTTCTGAAGGTTTCTGAATCGACTTACACTCAATTTTAGGCATACATGGAGATGACACTTTATGCGTTTCCTTCTTTGGTCTCATAGGACACCAGGTCCCATCCTCCTGGAACTTGATTTCATCAACATCTGTGCAGTCATTTAATATTTCCATGAAAAGCCTATTAAGGGAAGATTGCATAAAATAGGAAAATTTACAACAATGAGTTATACTTCCAAGCAGCTCTGCTACAGTGAAGAGGTATTTACCCATCTATGATTAGGCTCTCATATATGGCTCTCTTATCACACACAGGGCAGATCCAGGTGGGCTTCTTCTCGTTCATTTGCAGGTAGAGGGCAGCATCAAAACACTGCAGGTGAGAGCAAGTAACTGCGCGACAGGGAACCGTGAGACGCATCTTTCCAAGCTGAGAGAAACAAAAGCAGATTTATATTATTAGCAGAACGTTTAAATGTGCCAGTTAAACAGAGAAGTAAAATGTTAAGGAATTACACAAAATGATGTTATGACCTACTGGGCACATCAGGGACACTCGTAAACTTGTTGTGGCTATTTCACTGTCAGGATCTGCTGTGAGCTTTTCTTTTACTGAAAAGGGCAGAAAGCGATTTTGACCAGTACATTCTTGGCTAGAGACAAAATGTATCGCCATTCGAGGACTAATCACAAAGACTATACAAAATCCAAGATCCTTTCAAAAGCGTTCGGAAAATGTCGCCAATCTTTCAGAAATGTTATCTGTTTTCTTACTTAGTGCTCTTGAGTGGTCAGGGTTTCTGATCCCTTTCATTCTCAATCTCTGTAGTAACAACGGCGATGTCAGCTGCCGAACCAAGTAAACAGACATCGAGTATGTCTGAAAAAGATGAGAGAGACTGCATAAATAGTAAGAATATTAATATTATGTAATATTCAAATATTTAGGTTAAGAAGAAAGGCCTACCTTTCCAATTTCAGGAGCCCATGTGACTGATATCTGATTGGGTACCGCTGATGATAATCTGACAAGAGACGTGATGTTTAAAGGTCTCCCTTGTCTCTTCTGTTCTACACCATTCTTAGGAGGTGGTGCATAGCCCTAGCACAAATGCAAAAACCTCAAAGGTCATCACTTTCTCCCTTTCTCACTCACACACAGAGACTACTATACACTAGGGATGCACAGATTGCAATTTTCTTGGCCGATTCTGATTACCGATATTTTTATTATAAGTGTGATTGGCCGAAACAGATTTTTCCGATACCGATCCCACCCCCCAATTAACAGAAAATTAGAGCTGCTGTATGTCGTCGACGACAACGACACAAAAAAACCTTTTTTTAAATGTACCGTTGTAGTTACTTTCCCTGTTTACTGGTTACTTTTATAATAGTGACATATGATAGAGGCGAGCTCTACAGTAAATACAAACAAAAATGTAATTTTCTTTCATATAAAGCTTTGTTTTCATAACAAATTATCTTTACAAATTTAAATAAATAAAATGTAATGCATAAAGAAATAACTAAACCCCCCAAAAAAAGAGCGGTCTGAAATCGGCTATATGTGTGAGTGATCGGCCAAAAATCGGCCATTTCTGAACACTGGCCGATCGATCGGTGCATCCCTACTATACGCCACATTCTAGTTTGTCTATTAAGATAAATGATAGTAAAGAACAATTTTACTCACAGGTAAAGGAAAGAGCTTCCCATTGACTTTGATGCAAAGACTGTTGGGATAGTTATCCTCTTGAGGGCAACTGGTCTCTGAAAGACAGAATCTATCAACAAAAACAGTGAACAACAAAGAACACAAAAATCACATGCATAATTCCACTGAAATCAAATATAACTAGGTCTTACTTACCTTAGCTGTATTTGAACCATATAATCTCTTCTACCACCAGGAAGGAAATCCCTTTGTAACAATGAATAAAATGTGATGAGAAGCAGATACAAACTACTACACATCAAATAGCTAAAAACCACCCCCCAACAACATGCTAGGGCTGGGCGATTTGGCCTAAAATCCAAATCAATTCAATTAATTGAACATTTTAACTCGATTACGATTAAAGAACGATTTTATTTATTTATTTATTTCCCCTCATAGTTCACTGACAAGTTGCTCGGTTGTCTCTGTGTTTAAGCTCTCCGTGCTCAACATGTCGGCGGAATAACGTAACATAACGGAGCGGGGTCACGTGACTCCACACGCGGTAGTGTTTTTAAAGGGAAAGTAATCGAAATAATCGTCCTGGAAACATCTGATCAATTATAGGTTCTGAATGTCGATTTCGATTACTTTTCGATTAATCGCCCAGCCCTACAACATGCATTACAAATAAGGACCAATTCCAAATTCTTACCGTGATATGCAAACTTCTCTAACTTGCTGTGGAGTCAAGGCAAAGATAAAGTATTTTTCCTGATGAAATCTCTGAACCGTGCTGGGCCCTGTGTGCAAAACAGTAAAAATAATTTAAATAATGAAAACCCTGTGTCTAAGGCAACATTGTAATAGTAGTAAAACAATTTAAATTTGAGTAAACCAAAAGGAACCACATGTGTGTTACAATTCCTTGTTAGTGTACTGATTCATAATATTCAAATTGTAAAATATGATGCCTTTACATAAAGAAATACATTTTATAAATATCAATAAACCATACAAAATTACAATTAAAAACGGTCAATCATCACCTAAACTTGATGGCTTTATCAAAACATCCAACACATCATAAAAGGGGAGGGACTTCATCTGGACGTCCGGGTGGACAGGGGGCATAAGTTGACTTGGCTGCTGTATGTTCATCGTGTGTTTTGTGTCATGAAACACTGGTGAATCACTGGTCACCAAATGTGGATGCACCAAGTCTGAGTGACTAGCAGCAAGAGGAAGGTCCGGGCTCACAGCCACCAATCTGTCGCCTGTCTGAAAATTGGACTTTATACTTGACAAGTCTGGTAGACTGTCGAAAGGCCTGGGATATCTCCGTCGATAAAGCTCCTTGATTTTAATCTGCACAGCAGGACTACAATCACTTTTTAGTAAATGCAAGGCCCTCAGCAGAAGTTCATGCTTGCGACCGCTCTTGTTCCTTCCAGCAAAACCTAGCAGTACCTGGAGCTCTGAGACACGGAAACTTGATACCATATTCTGCAAAACAAAGAGTCAAACATTTTAAACTACGATAAGACCAAGGTAATGAGTAAATCTGAATCTATAGAACAGGTGAAAAATGAAATCAGTTCCTATGCCTACTTTTGGCTGTTTGAATGTTTACTACATTGTAGGATTACTATTAACCACATCAAAACAAAGAAGTGTATTTATCAAACCCATAAATAATACTGATTAGAAGTAATTAAATATATGTTACTTGTGTCTACACAACGGCCTTTAAAAAGAAACCTCATTTCCACATTAACAGAGATATCTACCACAGTGTAATACGGAATTCATAATATCCCAAGTCTGTCTCAATAGAGTTGACACCCCACCCAAATACTCCCCTAACACAATTCCCCAGAAAAGTAAGAAAATCTCAACTGACCCTTCAACATATGGTCCATGCTTGATTGGCCTTACTTGTTAATCCTTTTTTCTTTAAAAATCCTTTACAAATGTGAGCGAAATGCATCTAAAATGTTGAGAATAATTCCAAAACCCATTAGATAAACATTGTATACAAGACACAGAACATGTTTAATTTGACATTTAACCTGACAGGAGGCTCCTTAGTGAGATTAGGAAAAAAGGAAAGATCAACAGCTAAAATAATGAGAGGATGCTCTTTAAGACGCCTTTACCTAAATAAATATAAATTAGGAAGGAGAATCTTGATACATCAAGGACAAAGAAGAGTCTTCTAATTTGTAGCTTGCAGAAAGTGGAGGCTATTTTACGTTGTTCTTAAACTTACAACACTTCTCCCAATGAAACATCAGAAGTTACTTTAATTCATAACAAAATCGTTTAGAAAACGCTAACACCACCAGACAAATAACCAGAAATCAACACCAGTTACTTCCTGTGGGCAAGCTAACGTGGCTAGGTAGCTAAGAGCAACAGTGCTAGCATGTTAGCGGCGTGTTAAGCACGAACAAAACATAGTCGAGTTTGCATTTCACATAAATAACTACACACTGTTCTTTACTACGGAAGAGCAGTTGTGTAAGTATGAACTTAAGTTAGAGTTTGCTTAACATACCTTTTGAGAAATGTGAACGTTAACGATTAGCCTACTAGCTTAAGTTGTGATGCTAATGGACAACAACAAAACAAAAGCCAAACATTAAGGAAGAGACTTAAGATTTTTTACCTGTGTCTGGGCGTGAAAAGCTATTAAATGAAATTTACAGCAAAATTATAAAGTATATAGTGAAAACTGTAATAAGGCCCAAGGTACATATGATACGTAGTAGAAGCTGAAGCACCTTGGTGGGAAAGCTAACGAGCGGCACTCCACCCTAACGGCTGTGAAGCATGTCGGTGTTGACTGCAGACCACTCGCAGGCCGAGAAGCGGCAGTCGGGTTAAAAATAGTAACAAACGTAAAAAATATTTTAAGCTGAGAGAAGTGGAAAGCAGCTGTCAGCGATTATAACACTTTCGCCTACCCGTAACTCCTCAATATCCGCCATTTTCTGACTCGGTTCATTCTGCCGATTAACCGATTCAGGATTTGAAACTCGGCTCCGCAGCGACCAGCATCAGTGATCTGTCAAGTGATTCAGTTCTCCAAACGATTTGTTTGAATCGACCGTTGCAGCGAACAGGACTCACCAAGGCTCCTAGCGATGCCCAGCACCTGAATGAATCGTTCTGTGAATCGGTTATTTTCAGTCATGTTTACGTGCAAGTTGACTTGGTAAATGAAAAGACAACATTACCACATTTTCCCTCTAGACAGTCGTTGGGTCTTTCTCTCCTTGTGTTTGTGTATTATGATTTAAGTTGAAGCAGCAGCAGCCCTAAAGGCTCATCTCATGTTTAAGGATGGAGGTGACATTAAGTTGACCTGAACTGTGAACAAACTGCATCGGACACATTAGTAATATAGAAAATGATAAAACGTCTTCAGATGGGTTGTTCTTAATGTGGTGCACTGTGGTAATTTATAGTAAGATGATGTAGGATTCAGCGATGAAAAAACAATTTCATGCTGTGGACGTAAACTAAGAAAAGTTCGATTCCTAATGAATTGGTTCAAAATAACGCTGCCTATATTAGTCTAAACATTCAGACATTACAGATGAATGAGAATGTGAGTTACAGAGCGTGAAGTCTCACACCCAGAACACTCGGGCAGGTTAAATGACTTACCATACAACAGTGCAGGCTGCTCACCCAACTTCCTTTTGCAAAGAAAAGAAACACCAGTGTGTATGCAGAATACTTTGGGGACACGTTTCACCTATGTGGTCGTCTTCAAGTGACCCCACGCTTTGAAAAGATCACCCACTTTACAGCAGAGACAGATGGAAAGTTTTGGATTACTGGAAGTAACTAGATAAGCATAGTCTCTCTTGACCTACTTTAAGAGAGGTTATATTACACACAGCATACAGGTTGGTTAGAATAGCGGAATAATTAACCAGTTTTGTATTTAAAAACCAATAAGGTTTGAGTAACATGAACATGAAAGCACAAACTCATGGTACCATGAAATACATGAATGCAGGGCTCTCAAGTCTCACGCAATGAGCGTGAGACACACGCATCTGACTGTCTTCACACGCTCACACGCCACACCTGCGATTTCTCCGGAGAATCTAGGCTGCCCACCACCATTAACGTTGGATGCTTCTCTGTTATCCTGTTGCCTCGCAACCCCCCCCCTCCCCCGCTCAGCGTTCGACAAACCGAATCACAGCACCCCCGCAGCGTTCAGCAAACCGAACGACAAACCCCCCCCCACACACACACTTGCTCAGCGTTCAGCAAACCGAACAACAACCCCCATCCCCCTCGCTTGGCCGCACATCCCGAAAATCTCATACGCAGGTTTTGGGTCACCTTGAGAACCCTGCATGGATGTGTCTGAAGTTCTCAGTGAATACAGCAAGCAGCCATTGTAAAGATGTGGAAATGAGGTCATTAATAATTTAGTTCAAAAGAAATAAATGAGAAGATAGTGGAAAAGAGTCTGCACAGATGTGCTTAGTTATTGTGTAAAGTGAAGTGTACATTTTGTCATACATGGACACACCACTAGCAGCCTGGGGATTCCAACGCATGACTTTCTGATCACAGGATGAGCGCCCTAACCTCTAGGCACCAGCTGTTGTTCCCATACATAAAACTTTGTGTTTGCCTGATCTGGGGCAGAGTATTGATCATTTAAAAAATGTTCAAGAGACCTCTGTAATATACAAGGAGAGTGAGAGAATGGCTGAGTCACCTTTAAAATGTGTGTTAGAGCGACCGTCTGTGATGTCACAGGGACGACAAGACACAGGGAGATGTTGGAGATCGCCATAGGTGGGTTGGTTGGTAGACTTGGCCCTGAAGCATGCCTAGACTAACTCCTTGGTTTCTGCAGCCATGCTGGTCCACCAGAAGGGACGTTAGAGGGGTCAGTGTCCTTGCGGGGCTGGCATGGCTAGTGATGGTGGAAGAGTGAGCCCACAGGAGTGTGTTGGTGCTCAGTCCAGTGGGTACAAAAAGATGTCCAGGCGGGGTGGCTGCCGGAGGGGCCTCCATAGTCAGCCCCTGGTGAAATCAATCTTCTGACAACCCACCAGAGAGGTGCCAGGATGAGGTGAGGTGGCAGAACAGGCGCGGTTTCCGCCCAGGGACTGATGGCGAGAGAGGATGTCAGCCTTGGTGTTTTTTGACCATAGGCCATTTGATAGAGTGAAATGGAACTGTTCAAAGAACAGTGCCCACTGCACCTGTTTGGGGTTGAGCTGTTTGACCTGTATGAGGGTGATGAGGTTTTGGTGGTCCGTTCAGACCGTGAACAGGTCACCGACACCCTGGAGCCAGTGACACCATTCCTTTAGAGTCCACTTGAGGGCCAACAGCTTGCGGTCACCACCTCGTATCGCTGCTGAGTGGGATTGAATTTTCAAGAGAAGAAACTGCACGGATGCAGTTTCTGGGCTGGACTTCACTGGGAGAGGACGGCTCCTACGCCCAAATCGGAGGTGTCCATCTCCACAACAAATTGATAAGATGGATCCGTGTAAAGGAGGATGGATGCTGAGGTAAACAGGGGACAGAGGTTATGAAAAGCTTTGATGACTTTAGTGTTCAGAATGAAAAGTGTCCAGGATGGTTTGGTGAGGGCAGTAAGAGCTGAACTGAAGCGTCGGATAAAGCGTCTATAGAAATGAGCAAACCCCAGGAAAGCTGCTTAAGTGTCTCTAAGTGTAGGGGCCAATTACGCACAGCATCCAGCTTCTGGGGCACCATGGCCACACCTTGAGAAGAGATGAAACCAAAAAATGTGGTCTAAAGCCCACTTCTTCAACTTACAGGACAGCTGATAGCCAGCAACCTCTTTAGGACTGCTTTGACACAGTGGGTGTGTTCCTCCAAGGTCTTAGAGTAGATAAGGATGTTGTCCAGGTAGGCCAAGCACCAATGGCCCGGCATGTCACAAAGCATATCATTAATGAATTGTTGGAAGACCCTCGGACTGTTGCAAATTCCGAATGGCATCACCAGGATTTCATAAAGGCTAGTTATGAAGGCTGTATTCCACTCATCACTGTCTCTGATGTGGACAAGATTGTAGGCGCTCCATAGGTCAGGGGTGGACAAACTTTTTGACTCGCGGGCCACAATGGTTTCTAAAATTTGACAGAGGGGCCGGACCAGAAAAGGAAAATGGTGTGTTTGTGTCAACTAATATAAATTAAATGTAAAAACCATTACATGAAAAGATTTGGCCTTTAACAGACAACAAAACGCTAACATGCTTAGTTTATTGTAAAAATTGTTTTACATATTTATTAATTTAATAACGTAGTAATAAACTCCCATTCAGTTTCAGTGGGAACAGTGTTGTTGGTCTCCTTTTTTGCAAGTGGATCAGTGTCTGGCATTATATTTCTTGTACAAAGCGACAAAATGAAGTAGAGAGTAACCGTACAACGGGCTGAATATGGCCCTCAGGCCTTGGTTTGCCCATGTCTGCCATAGATCCAACTTGGTGAAGATGGTGGCACAAGAGGGCATCCAGGGCAGTGTTTGGTAAGTGTGAGTGGATGACGGTTCTTGATTGTATTCTTGGGAGCCAGGGAGTCCTGGGACAAGAGGAGGTGAAATGATGTGAGTTAGAGGCTGAGTGTCACCAATGGATATCGTGACGGGTTGGGACTGGTGAGTGATGGGACTGGATGACAGGCGTCGACAGTCAGCAGACTGAGGCTGAGGTAACGCCACATAGTCCACACCCATCCGGGCAGCATAGGCATGATCGATAAAGTTGCCAGCCGCCCCCGAATCAACGAAGGCATGATCAGTTTGTGTCTAAACTGAATGTCTACCTGGAGAGTGAGGCAGGAAACTGCCAGTATGCAGGAGGTGGCAGCAAGAGGACCAGGTGAGTTCCTCCCCTTATTCACCTGGTATGGCCGTTTACCGGACAAAGAGGTCAGATGGTGATCAGGGGAGGCACAATAGACTGGCCTTGGGCGAGAGCTCATGCACAGGTCGATGCACAGACTCAGTTGAATGATACCCTCCAGGGTGTCAGGAAGCTCCTGAAAACATACTGCACTTCCCGTCTGCACTGTTCCACGTCTTGGGGGTAGTACAGAAAGATGAGGGGTTTTGGGACAGAGGCTTTGCGGCAGCCAGGTTGAGGTGTGGCTGCTGCTAACGCAAGCCCGTGACCTCCTGTTTCAGGACTGCCTGCCGGTTTACCAAGATGGTGAAGTTTGCTGGGTTCACTGTTCTGGACTCAGACATTCTGTCACAGAGACTAGACAAGAACGTACCACAGTTAGCACAGCGTAGCGTAGTGAAATAGCCCAGTCGCTGCTACACGCGATAGGTTCGGTAAACCACACACCTTGATCTAACAATGCTCCACAAGAGAGTAAACATTCCCCCAGGGAACCAACGTTCTTACACACACAGCAAGTATAGAAAGAGAGGAGAGTTCTCATGGTACCAGTTGAATCGGGCTGGCCATGAGCTGGGATTCGGACTCAATTTCTGAGTGCTGTGTGTTACAAACTTCCTGTTTATAAACCCCATGACAACGTCACTTCCGTGACCTTGTCCGTGTCATGTGACTGGTGCATGTGACAGAGCCAGCATGTTCACAAACTCCTCCTAATGGTATGGAGCACTGGGACCTGAGTCAAAAGATCCCCAGTTTGACTCCATGGTGTAACACAAACTTTTTTAAGCCCATAAAACCGAAGTTTGGGTGTCTCCAAACACTGGTTTTATAGCAGCTATGCAATCACACTTGACATTTTCTCATGGAAATGCATCTAGTTTTCAATGAAAGCTGATGATTTCTGGAGACAATTTTCTGATTTTCTTGTGTCAGATGCAAAAAAGTGACTAAGACATGACAAAAATGCATTTGACTAAAATGAGACTAAAACTAAAAATTATCAAATGACTGAAATATAACTTGAAATATATTACTAGTTAAACACTAAAATGAAGACTAAATAAAAATGACATGCCAAAGTAACAATCCTCCTCCTCCATGACTATTTCATAGGTACTATAAGAAACTTTGACTAGAACTGGTTTTAATGGTCAGATGAGGAAAACATTATGAATAGTGTAAAATAATGGACAATCTGTGATGTTTTGGGGCTGTTCAAGGATTGTCGCTGCATCGTATACTCAAGGACATTTTTAGGTTGGAACCATGCCAATGTTTAAAAAATGTAGGAAGAGAAGAGCTATAAAATTCCAGCTATAAAAAAACCAAACAAAAACAACAACAACAACAATAATAATAATAATAGAAGATAGTGGGACTAATAATAATGCAAACAATAACAGCTGCTAATTAATAAAGGGTATTTATAGTGACAATTGTGTAAGTTTTACATTTATGGTCTAACACTTCTGTTTAATTGAATGCGTTGTGTTTGAAGAATGAAGAAGTTCAGTTCATGATTACCTGAAGAAGTAAGAAGAGGGTTGTGTGTAGTCATCCACAATTCTGGTGCTTTGTGGATGCTGCATGTGATGTGAAAATCTGTGACAAAGGGGAGAGAAACCCTTGTGATCTTCTCAGCTGTCCTCACTATCCTCTGTAGGTTCTGGGTATTTCCACCAAAGGCCCAACAAACTTTGTTTAAATGAATAGCTGGCTCCCTTCCCTCGATGCTCAAACTGAGTCAAGGCAGGTTCCATCAGCAGGATAATGATTGCAATATTAGTTCTGTTACTGACTGGTAAAATGTAACATGTTGCTGCAGTTTCTCTGTTGTTTCTGCTTGTCTTCT
>JBBPDH010000037.1:11022891-11035532 GCA_037974565.1 Clupeocharax schoutedeni
TCTGACTGCAGTATCTTGGTTAAATTGTTGACTCAGATTTATGCTGTTTTTCAGGTAAGAAACAGTCGTGGAATTCTGAAGCACTGATGTACGTCGCTTTGGATAAGAGCGTCAGCTAAATGCCGTAAATGTAAATGTAAATCTTATATGGACAAAGTAATGGGAACGCTGTACGTGTCGGCTGGTTTTTGCCAGGTTCAGATGTCCCGTTACTTTTGTCCATATTAAATACCTCAGCGCTGGTGTTCAGGGGCGGACTGGTGATCTGTGGGTTCTGCAAAAAGGGCCAAGATGCGGCCAAGATGCCTTTCAAAATAAAAGGATTTTAAAAACCTGCGTTAACCCGCAATAAAATAATTGTTATGTACAAATAAATAATGTGTTAACACGACAATAATGCGTAAACTTTCCCAGCCCTACCTTAAAACTCCTGTGTCCTGTGAGGCAAAGTTAACGGCACAGGTTAGATAGTCCACTTGAAGGTTGAATTCATGGGTACACACACACATAACAAAAAAAATGCTTTTACAGCCCTACACACAGAATACATCTTACTGTCTAAATAGCTGGAAAACATATTAAAACAACTAAATTGCTATTAAATCTGTCAATAAATCTGTCAATGTCTGTAAATTTGTACATGTATGGAAAATGCAGCATGAATGTAGCAGCTTTACTCTCTTCCACAGTCTCTGAAAAGCTGAACTGACGTTCAACTATAGTCTGCCAAATGTTTTCATGCACCCATGTCCAGGATAAATAATGACAATCATGGCAAAATGTCGGCTTCATAGAGAAGATAAGGGCTGACTTATCAGCCAGGATACTTATCAGATATCAACTTACGGTAGAATATATTAATTTAAAATTTTGGTGATGGTAAGAAATATTGGGAAAACATTTGGCTTATTTTAGCACAAAGGTAAATAAATCTATATAAGACTGCCCCACTGTCTTCTGTCTCTGTTATCATACATAGAAACGTAACACGGCAATGTGGAATGTTTATAAATATTCCTGTTTGAAAATGTCCTCGTGAATCTGGTGTTGTGACAGTCACGCTGCATGTGCATGTGATATCCAAATGTTGCCAGCAGCATGGCATTTCCACCTGAGGATTTCAGATACGCATTTGAAAAGTATTATTGCTTCGACTGAAGAAAGGCTCAGAGGAAGGAAATAAATAAATAAATAACTTTGACAAATACAGGAACATTTCCTGAATAGTTTAGTGTCACTGTTTAAGGATTTGGCCTTTCATTAAAATGGCCTTTCATTATTCATGCCTTTAGAATTCCAGGTACCTGTGCAAAAAAACAAAGAAGTTGACTCTTTAACAGAAGGTGCTGATGTTGCAAAGATGTGGTCAATTTATGGTGGGGACTTGGTGGGAATCATGAATCATGCTGGGTATTTATCAGTATACAATGGGCGATAACATGTGCATTGTTCTTGCTGCTTAAAGATCAGATGTTGTAAATGGGCCCATTACTTCATGCCACTGACGTGACTGACGTTTACATTCTTTAGGTTTTATCCTTAAGATATCTTAAAGAAAGTTTACAATACAAGGATTTACATGCGCTGTTCACAAACCTCATTCTTCAGCTTCTCAGGTACCAACAGAGTCGACGTCAGTTTCAACGGAGTCTCACCTCCAGTGAGTTATTACTAGAACTGCACCACATTACTTCAAATTCTACTCTAGATCACTGTATCTGTATTTTGCTGCAGCTGCACTATTTGTCATTTATATTTCTCACACACACACACACACACACACACACACACACACACAGACACACACACACACACACACACACAAACTCTCGTATATATGTTTCTATAAGCAGAGTCAAAACACAGACGTGTTTTTGTTAAAAAAAAAAACCCATTTTGATTTGAAAAGAGATATAGCCATCTGAATCCACAGGGGCCCAGTGACAAACGAATGGTGTTTGGCAGATTATGATTGATGATGGCGGGGGCCAAGGGATGCTGAGAAGGCGACTGACCTTTGAGCTCAGACCAGGCCTACAGGGGATGGCAGTTGGAGGCACAAATTCACTTTCAAGCTCAACACAGCAGGGGAACCTCCTAAATGCATTGATTCTTGAGGTGAGCTTGACAACTTGAAGCTGAGGAGATTTTCATCAAAAGGTTCTGATTTCATACATTAACCCCCAGCAATGTAGCCATGAAAATCTAGGCTAATGCAAGAAATCTGGGATTAGACATAACTTACACACTACGAAAGAGTAACTTCTATATTTAAAAAACTAACAAAGTGAGTAAACTATTTTATAAGTTGCATTATTAGCAGCAGAGTAAAGCTGCCTTAAGATATGAGACATGCTGTCACTTCATCCCATAGAAACAACACCTCTTTTCCTTGAAATTTCACCAAAGGCATAAAACATAGCCCCCACTTTACAGCCTGGCTTTAACCTGTTAAAGCATGTAAGGATAACCAGGAAGAAGTGAGTGAACTAAGGCTTAAAAACAGAGGATTAAAAGTTCTGAGGAAAAAGAAGACGATCCAAACTCCTCACCATAATAACCTCTCTTTACTTTTCATGTACACATCCATTTATGTGCATTTTTCTCTTATATCTCTTTATATCAAGTGTTTCAGAACATTAGGAAGTTTTGGTATAGCTGTAGTCAATTCACTGTCAAGTCGTTTACTTGTAACAATCAATAGATCACTTGATTACTAATATAACAAACAGGGACAGGGCTGCTAAGTATTGCTGCAACCAGCTAATTTTAGTAGGAGTTGGAGGGATTCGTTTAGGACTGATCTTTGATTACAGTCACAGACTTGTTTTCAAGGACACTGACTGAGTGTGTATTTTTACAGCAGGCTCCTGTAAACAAGCATGTTTGTCTGGATTACAAACATGGAACTTATGGTCAAAGTTGACAGCCACTGCATTTCTGTACTTCAGGATGGCATGAGGATGTAACAGGACCTGAATCTTGTCCCTGAGTCTGTTTAGAAATCTTTTAATAGAATTGGGCGGGGGGGAGTGGGGGGGTATAACTGTTGTGACCAACTCCACCAGTGTAAAATGCATTTCTGATATAAAAACACTAAATATAGAATTAAAATGTAAAAATGATTGTGTTTGCTATATTGAGTGGGGCAGAACTGACTGTATCTCATTCTCTTAGCCTAGAATAAGGTTAGAAAAGTAGCCTCAGAACAGTAGAGTTCTGTTGACAACACTACTGTACTAAATGGATTTCTGTCTTTTCTGATGTTACTTACACAATATATATCGTATATATGAAATTGTTTGCTTGTTTAAACTATTTTTAAAAAATGTTTATTTTTAATACTTTTGATGGCTCTGAAGAACAGCTACATGATTTGTGTTATGTCCACACTGAGCACCGGGGTGGGGGGAGGGGCACTTGCGCTCAGAGAGAGAAAGAAATCAGGAGGGCGGGAGAGAGACAGACAGAGAGACCGTAGTTTATAAATAGTATACATTTATTATAAATAATTATAAATAAATTATAAATATTAATTATTGTTGAACATGTTCAGACCAAGCCAACCGCCTATTTTAACAGGATAAATTAAACATTTGCAAAATGTGTGATTCTGGATAAATAAATGTCATTAAAAAACGATTAAAAGGGATTTATAGCGTTTTGGAAAAGAGCTCTTCATATATATAAATAAAATGTAGGTAACATCAATAAATATATCGTATGCTGCACAGAATACCACCAGGTGATATATTAGTGATGTTTCAATAGTCTGTATTATGCACATGAGAAATCTAAGAAATCAGTAATATTGTGCTGTGACCAGGATGTTGCAGCTGAGTTTTTGTGAGTGTTTTGATGAATGGGGAATTGATGTGCTTTTAATATACTGCAGATTGCTATTACAATAATGTGTAATAGCAATATGGTACACTATCTATATTGTAAAGATCTAGCGGTTAGTTTATGTTCTCTCCCATAATGTCATATAGTTTAAAGTAAGACATTCAAGGACAAAGCAGCTCAGGTTTCAAAGTTTTGAAGCAGCAAAATAGGCTTGTTTCATTTATACCTCTCAGATTTGTTTAGACTGATGATAAATTAAATATATCAAAACCCTTGACACGCAAATATTTCAGCCATTTAAAGCATGAAAGCTGCTGTAGCAATGTGCCTAAAATATGGAAGGTCCACACATATAGAATCCACACTACAAGACAACACACACATAAGGCACAGTATATATATTAATTACACTTTAAAATATCTCTGCGTTTCAGCTCAAACTGTAGTCACAGTTACCCATATAAAAACATACATACATATAAATACGGTCTTGGGAACCTAGAAATGTGCAGTGACCGTTCTGTGATACCTGAATTTGATTTATCAGTGTGACCACTCGTAAGAAGAGCAGGACATTTACATTATTTGCATAACGTTGTACAGTTTATCTTATAAACAGTTGGTAGCCTAGTGGTTAGGGCATTCGCCCTGTGAATAGAAAGTCTGGGTTCGATTCCCAAGAGTGCTAGGTACTGTTGAAGTACCCTGAGCAAGGTACCGTCCCACACACTGCTCCCCAGATGCTGTGTTGATGGCTGCCCCCTGCTTTACTTGGTGAATGTGTTAAATGCAGAGGTTGAATTTTGTGGTGTTCACGTGTGACAGAATGGTTACTTTCACTTTAAATAAAAATGTTTATAGAGTAAAAAAACTAAGTAAACACACTCCTAAATAGTAACAAATAATAACTAATCTTAAATTAAAAGCTATAGTGGTCTTAGACACATAGAGAACATCCCTCTATTTGAAAAGTCTATGATAGTAATAGACAATTTATCAAGCAATCATTAAAAATTTTGAGTGAAAAGTAGAAGCTTTAAAATACTAACATGAATTTACACATTTTCCACTTTTGTTAAATTACGCCATGCACTCACCTTCAATGTTTGTGCAGAAGCCACTGATAAGCAGATCAGAAGTCAGATCAGATCTTTAGTGAAATTAATATGACTTTTCTGAGGATGAGACGACTAGGTTAAATTAACGGAATGTTTTATTCTCAGTCCCACAAATTGCTTAAATGTAAAGAGTGACACTGGTTCAGAATCTTAAAGATGTCTTCTTCATTTTTACTTATTTACTTGTTTTCCTTTAAACAGTGTAAGATTTATATGCCAAGCACATGCCTGAATCTGACTAACAGAGTATTACAATAACAGCTGAGAAAGATATTATCAAATAATGTCCTTTAGAAATACTAGTTCTTTCAATAAACTGTCAAGCCAATTTGAGTCCCGATACGTAAACTTTCAATGTTGTCCTAGAAAAAATAACCATATTTCAGCGTCCGTCCAGACCTGAGCCAGTGATGCCATTCCTACGAAGTGTTCATGACCAACAGTTCGTAGCCCCTTAACCCTTATCACTTCTGAGTGGGGTTGAATTTTCTGGACAAGAAACTGCATGGACACAGTAGTAAAGAGGTGGCAGAGATGATGGAAGGCTTGGATGGTTTCAGGGGTGAGGTCAAATGGTGTCTGGGATGGTTTGGTGAGAGCGGTGCAAGGAGCCGCAGCTGAACTGAAGCCCCAGATAAAGCATGGGTAGAAATGACCAAACCCCAGAAAACGCTGTAGGTGTTCAAGTGTCTTGAGTAGGGGCCAATTACATACAGCATCCATCTTCTGGGGGTCCATGGCCACACCTTGGGGGGATATGACGAAACCAAGAAATGTGATGGAGCTAGAGCATTAACACCAAAGTCGACTAGTCGGCTTCAGAGGCACGAATTGACACCCCCCCCGCCCCCGAGAGAAGTTGACAAGTCATGAGTTTTTTTCCTCTCCCTGTGCCCTCGCTTGTGTACATAATGCAGTCTCTGCCCCTGAATGGCTGAATAGTGTTCCTTGGTTTAACCAATTATTATAGTTCCTTCAAAAAAAAGGCCGGTACCGTTGGGACGAGGTGAATCTAAACAAAAGACCACAACAACACGAGAGACATGCAGCAGAGAGAGAAGTCTATGTTAAAGTGGTGATGGAGATTTTATTGAGTGCCCGATAATTGACACAAGGTCGGTGGCCCCTGTCTTTTTTCTTAACGAAGAAGAACCCTGCAGCTGCAGGGGAGGATGAAGGTCAGATGGTCCCCTGGTGAAGCCCCTCAGCTATGTACTATGTACTAGCTATGTATTCAGCTATGGCCTTCTTCTTCCCTGCAGAGAGAGAACAGACGGCCATGGGGCGGTATCGTGCCAGGCTGGAGGTCATTGGCAGGGGCATAGGGCCACTGAGGTGGGACTTGGATGGCCCTACATTTGCTAAATAGCTCCACAATGTCACGGAACGGGACAGCAATGGCCTCTGTGTTTACGCCAAGGGTCTCATTGAGTCCCCGCCATCACCTGGAGGCAGAGCTCCAAACAGGTCAGGTTCCAATGGAGGATCTTCTGCTGTGTCAAGGATATGAGGGGGACAGCCAGCTGGGTAGCGTAATTTTAGTCAATAAAATTACCAGCCACCTTGAGGTGTCTGCGACCCATTTGTGTCACAACCTGATGTGAACATGGACAATGACACAGGAAATTACCAGTAGCATGGAGGGTTTAGTTATGGGGCCAGATGAGTTCCTCCCTGGCCAAAGGAGGTGAAGGTCTGGCCAAAGGAGGTGCTGGTTCCAGGCTATGGGTGGTCTTGGGTTGGGGACTTGCCGGTGGCAGGGTACGAGGGGCTGGCCTCAGAGGAGAGCTCATATGTTTATCAATGCACAGGGAGAGTTGGATGGTGCCTTCCAATGTATCGGTTAGCTCTTGCCTGGTGAGTTTCTCCTTCATGTGTAGAGCCAACCCATTGTAGAAGGCCATTCGTAGAGCAGAGTCGCCCCAGGTCATCTGCAAGGTCAACCTCGCTGTCAGCATGCTGGAGTCGTAGCCCTGCATAGGGCTCAGTCATTCTGTCAGAATGATTGACTTTCCTGGCCAAACAGTTAGCCCAGTGTAGTGTGGTGGATGAACCCAAGCACGGACAGACATGAGAGAGTTGGTATACCAATTGGATGGAAGTCGAGTCGAAGAGGGCATGAGACTCAATGACTGAGCACTGGTTGCTACCTGCTTCCTGTTTATATACCCTGTCACATGACCAGTGTCTTGACACCTTCCTATTTAGAATGGGGCAGTTGGTGGCCTTATGGTAAGTAAGTTGCCCCTGCAATCAGAAGGTTGTGGGTTTGAATCCCAATGATGCTAGTGTCATCACTATAAGATGACACTATGCTTTTTTTGGAAACTTGTGCTACAGTTGCTTGTCTGTGGAAGTGGACAAAACATGGACTACATGCATGCAACATTTTTTAATTAAGTCTTTAATTAAGCAGTAATTTTAATTACTGTTAATCTAATGGTTTAATGATTTGCGCATAAAACTTTAATCGGTGGATCAAGAGTTGCGGAGTTCGGTGACTGAATCCGCAACTCATGATCCACGTAAAACTGGGGGATTACTCTATTTCATTTTAAAGCTTGAAGTAGGATACTTTTTTTTAGAGATGCTACGATCAGCATTTTTGGGGCCGATCACCGATTAACGATCACCAAGATCATGATCTGCTGATTGCCGATCACTGCCGAACACGGAATGGCAGGGGAATGGGAATCTTTTATCTATAATCTAGAAGAGTTTGCACCATTTGTAGAAATGAAACCAACTCTAAATTAACTATATTGAAAAAAAGAGAGAGAGAGGGAGGGAGACGATTGGCACGCTCCGGAAAAGTCACGAATGAGAGAGAGAAAAAGAGAAAGAGAGAGAGAGAAAGAGAGGGGCACATAGAGCGCCCGCGCATGAGAATGAGAGAGAGAAACAGAGAGAGAGAGAGAAAGAGAGTAAATCCGTGCTAAAATATCAAGGTGAATGTCATCGTAGCTTGTTACCTGTGTCCCGTGAATGCACGTGTGTAAAAGTCACGCGAGTAATTTATGTCACGTGATCGGCTTTTTTGATCGGCGCTTTTGGGGTTCGCCGATTAAGCTATTTTTAGCCAATATCGGCCGATCGTGATCGGTGGCTGATCAATCGGAGCATCACTACTTTTTTTTATTGAGAAACTCCAACTGGGGTTTCAAATTTTTGCGGACGACTGTATAGTGATCTAGGAATGTTCTTCTGTATAGTCATTTAGTTCTCAGTGACTCCAATAAATCAATAATATTAATGGACATTGTTTTGAATATTTGGTCCACAATAATCCTAAAGTGAGGTAGAAACAAGGATGAAACAAATGGAAATGCTTTGTTCAATGAATTGTTTCAGGAAAATTAATGGTCACAGCTTTCTCTTTGGTAATTTGTATTATAATCTTGAATGTGGCATGAGTATTGACTATATTAGTAAAGGAGTAATTTGCCTTTTATTTTGACATTTTCTTGCAATACAAATGGGCTTAAAAAGACAAGTTAGGGCCTCGGAGTATAGGGCCTCGCTTGTTAGAGCCTCGCTTGTATAGTCTGGGATAATTGATGTCACAGTTTTTAATCAAATGTTTGTCTTTATGCGTAAGCTGAAGTAATAAGGACTCATCCACTCCCACATTTTTTGGAATGCTGACTCCTGGCTGCTTGTGTTGCATGCAATGGCACAACAACAACAGCTTGAGCCATGATAACAACAATCCCCACATTCCTGTCATCAGACATTTGATCACTGAACATAGAGCTGAGTTTTTCCTTCTTTTGCCCTGCTTGTCAAAAATCAGACATCCAAGGTGCAAAGTAAACTCAAGATGTTCAAACAATAATACCTAAATGGCTGAAAAAGTAGCAAGTATCATCAAATGAAGTGAAAATTCTGTACTAAGTGAACACACAACAGCACACAGTGTGAACAGCACAAAATTCTTCCTCTGCATTTAACCCATTCAGCCAGGAACACGGCGCCCGGAGAGCAGTGTGTGGGGACGGTACCTTGCCCAAGGGTATCTCAGAGGTGCTTAGCAGTCTTAGGAATCAAACCCATGACTTCCTGATTGCAGAGTGAACACCTCAACTACCAGGCTACCAGCTGCCCAAATTTGTATATGAAGTGTGTATATCATTCAGAATATACTTGAAGTGGTCAGGACAAATAATATAAAACAAGCCTGTAGTGGGAGGTTACCATGTCGACGGTTTAGTTCAAGAATGTCCCATAAGGCCAAAGTTGGTCAATGAGGATGCTTCATTTGGGAAACTAGAAAGTAACCCTAACTACAGTCCAGCGACCAATAAAAGAATAAACACTGTAATACAACATATAACTTTAAATGTATTTTTAAAATGATATTTTCCATTATACTTACTTTTATATTACATATAGCTACATATGTGTGTTATATTACACATGATTAAACACAGATAATTCAGTTAGAAAAAAACAATTATTTACAATTGATTTAGGTTTTTTCTTTTCAGAAATGACACGTGCGAGTATTCACAGCTATTGTGCAACAGTTCCAGGGGTACATTTAACATGGTCTACGAATGCATGACTACAGATGCATAGGCAGCCTAAGGTGATTTGATGTCATCGACATACCATTCTAGGATTTAGATGGAAGGATGATGCTCAATTCTCAGGAATGCAAAGCTGTCATTAATGGATTAAGTGCTGGATTTTTCTCATCTCCCCGTGTCTCCGCGTGTCTGAGTGCATTTGCTAAATACTTACAGATAACTGAACATGGTATGTCAAGTACGCACCTTTTTTAACATGTTCTGACATACATATAACCTGCATTTTATGACATCTGTCCGCATGTTATGAGTCACTGAAGCAAACAAAGCAAAAATAAGAAGCTATCAATATGTATTAATTATTTAATTATCTCGTGGTCTATATATAAAGATAGATATACTGTAATATGTAACGGGCAGGATCTTCTTACATTGATTTTGATTTCATATTTTTGTTCAAACAATTAAAATAAATAGCATTAAAATAACATGTAAATATAAGAAGTAAATACGTATATATAAAATGAGGAAATGGAAAATTAAAGGCTTGTTGCATAACTTGTGGTAATGCTGAGCTTAGGTTCATGCGCAGCTGCCTCAGAGTGTTCAATTCTATCAGGTGAGTCTCAAAATCACAATGGCTGTATCTTAGGTGTAAGTAAACAATAGTCTTTTCTGAACAATCAACCCCATATTTAATTCTACAAATGATCAAAAACAGCTGTTTTCTTAAAATAGTTCTGTTTTTTATTCCTAGGTTTTCAACTTCCTCATATTATTTTAAGCCCATCTATTTCCCCCACCAAGGTCTGAAATGCATGCCCACTGAAGCTGCTTTCTGGGGGAAAAAAGCATTCTGGTGATCTAGCTCCCTGCTTGGCGAACCTGGAAATTAACTACACCATGGCCGGCCAACATAATACCAGGATGTTATCCTCCCCCCTGTGGCACGGTCTTCCCCTCTGGGGCATTTTCACATAACCGTAGCATAATTATAAAACAAACAGCAGAAACTCTTTGTTTCTGATACCATCAATAGCAAGTCATGCCTCTGTCATGGTAACCACGCTTCACAGAGCTAGAACTGAGCTTTAAGCAGGAAACCCAAACTAGCTATCACAATACCATCTACACGATCTGGATTTTTGCTAAAACAATAAACCACTGCTATCTTTTGTTGTCAAGACTGTGGCGTGACCACATTTATGAGCCTTTGTTTCAAGAGCCTAATCCAGATGGTCTGTTTTAAAGCAAATGCTGTAGATACCATTGTAGATACTTAGAAATGTCATATGAGTCACAGAGGGATACCGGCATCAAACATAGCTCAGTCAATCAGACTATAGAACCAGAACTCTCCTTTTTTATGAAAACACAAGGTATGTCAGCACAACACCTTGTGTTTATTGATATGTCTTGTTGATGTCACTTCGAGGGAAATGACAGGTCTTACCTCTTTTCTGCATGAAGCTGAAGAGATCATCAAGAAATTCTTTTCTTTTTTCATCATCATCCAGCTCATATAACTGTAAAAAAAAAAATCTTAAGTGAGACAAATTCCAGATCTGGATACATCTGGAAAAGTTATATTTGGGTGACACATAACCATAGACTGTAAAATAGGAGTTAGTGTAAAAACAACCATCCTTTAGGGCTGTGCAATACGATTTTTTGTTATTTGTAATCACAGTATTGGCCTTTTCAATACTAATATTGCAGACATCTTTTTTTATGTGTGCTGTGAGAATTCTTTATTGACAGTCAATCATAAATGATTAGGGATGCACCGATCGATCGGTCAGTGGCCCATTTTTTGCCTGATCACCGATCGGCCAATCACTCGCACGTATTGCCGATTTCAAGCCGATCTTTTTTGGGGGGTTTATTTATTTGTTTATGTATTACATTTTATTGATTTAAATTTGTAAAGAAAATTTGATATGAAAAAAAAAAGCTTTATATTAAAGAAAATGAGATTTTAGTTTTTATTTGCTGTAGAACTGTCACTATCATATGTCACTTTTATAAAAGTAACCAGTAAACAGGGAAAGTAATTACCACATTACAATAAAAAAGTTGAAACCAATTTTTTCTGTCGTTGTTGTCGACTACATGCAGCAGCTCTAATTTTCTGTTATCCGAGGAAAAAATCGGTATCGGCCGATCACACTTACAAACAAATCGGTAATCAGAATCGGCCAAGAAAACTGCAATCGGTGCATCCCTATAAATGATGCAATTTTACCACTAGTATTTTATCCATGTTGTACAGCACCACTGTCCTTAGTTTTATCAGACTTCATGTAAATACATTGTCAAAACAATTCTGATACTGGTCAGGCACATTTACACTCACACCAGGGTATTTTAAGGACTTGCCCTACTATCGGCATATCCATTATGTTCCCCGATTCTGCCCTATTCACTGAATGGACAGAATCAAAAAGCACTTTGAAAGCCACCTCCTGAAAGAGTGGACTGCAACCTGATGGAAATACGCTCCTCAGCCTTCACTTTCAATAAGTCCCAGCCCATGTTACCGTGCAAGAAGGTCGATACAGGAAGACAGAAGGATGACCTTTGGAAACAGCGGGGCACATGGAACGAGGCCCCAGAGATAATAACTGATCATTTGGAAGTGTATTAGCTGTCACCAATATTAAAGGACCAATGCAATCAATGCCTGAGAAAAAAAAACCTGGTGGGGGTGGAAGTGTGAAGTGGCTTTGAATCATGAGTGACATTTCAAAGGTGAGGAAAATAACCAAAGGATATGTTTGTTATAGAAATGTCTCATCCTTAGAGAAAGAGCTCAGTGGCTAAGTTAAATGTACTCTGCATCGCATCTATATATCAAGCATGTCTTTCATTTAAATATTAAGTTAAATGTAAAGCACCTGGGCGGTAGAGTGCTGTGCTTCATATAAAATACACTACATAAGCCAACAGAGCTTTTAACTGCCAAAATTGTAGACATAATTATTGAAACATGAGGCACAGAATGAGTAACCTGTCACGGCTCGACCAGTGGCCGTTAGGGGTCACTGTTTTTGTTCTGATTTGTTACTGGTTTTTGGGACTTTTATTTTGACGTTCTGTCTGTTTTGCTCCTTGTTTTCTCGTTTGCACCTGTTGTGTGTTTGTCCTT